>PVJA010010060.1:0-58566 GCA_004027025.1 Myocastor coypus
CCATCCATCCACCCACCCACCCATCCACCCATCCACCCACCCATCCATCCACCCACCATCGATCCACCTATCTACTCACCCACCCACAACCCACTCCTATATCTGTCAGTTTGCTTGCTCAGCCATCACTGTTGCTTCCTCATGGTGTGCTGGACCCCAGGCCAAGCCCTGAGGACATTGTGAAGGTTATGGCCTAATTACCATCTTCCAGGAACTCGTCAACTAGCTCATTTGGTGGAAACGAGAAGGATGAAACCAGGCAGTATTAAATTCAGATTGCATTTATCAGCTTGGAGACTTGAGGCAAATGCTAAAGCTTCTGCAGGTCGGTTTTCCCCTCTGTAAAGTGGGAGGGTTTTACATCATGTTGAGCCCTACAGCAAAGTACCTGAGACCTGGGTGACTGGGAAGGCATGGAGGCGCATTGTGGCTCACAGTTTCAAAGGCTGGCAAGTCCACAGTCAGGAGACCCTCTCTGACCAGGCACTGGTAAGGGTCCTTGCTGGGTCTTAGTGTGGCAGCCTCCCAGGGGCACAAGGGAGGAGTGGTGGCAGCAGGCAGCAGGGGAAACTAACCACTTCACTGCAACCCACTCTCCATCACGAACCAGGGCCCTGGAAATCTGGCTCAACCCCAAGAGAGTTGCCAGCCTCTCCTGGGTTCAGGGGAGGTTACTGGAGGTGGCCATGTCCAGAGGGCTCCATGTGCCCTGTATTGGAGAGGGCTGCTTCGTTGCAACTGGTCCACTTCCCCTGGGCTGGTGCCACCCTCGGCCACCTGGAACACTGGTCTCCCCACTCTTGCTTCACTCCTGACCATCCCACCCCACCCCGTGCCACCACCGCCCCAGTTTGTGGGGAAATGGCCTGGGACAGGAAGGGCTGTGGGCTCCCTCTTCCCTAATTTGTTGTTATTTTCCTCCCTTAAATTGAAACCATGCTTATTAAAGACAATCCGAAAAAACAACACATCAAACAAGAAAAAAGAAAATTACTTTCTGTCCCATCCTTTTAATGTAACCACACTAAACATTCTGTGTTTTTTCCTTTCTCTGTAAGCCAGGCTTGCCGGGTACATGCGAGCATGCGTGTGCATGTGTGCGTGCATGTGCGTAGTTGGAAATCATGCTGGCCAACTATTCAGTGTTATGTTCTTAAAAACCTTTCCATTGTGCCACACCACAGTGCTTTGCATGAACACAAGTGAAGGACTGTGTTGGCTCTGCTGGTGGCACGTAATGAGCACGTACCCTGGTCAAAGAGGAAGGCAGAATGTCACGACATGCTTACATTCACCCACCACAGAGTCTGACCAGCCCTGCTCTAAGGACTTCTGTTTCATTGGTTCTTCCTTCTTTCTTGGCTCTACAACCACCCATGGCGTAGGTACTGGCACTGTGCCCACTTTCCAGATGAGTAGAGTGAGGCCCAAGTTTGTACAGCTAAGGCAGAGCCAGCTCTTGATTCCAGGTGGGTTGGACACACAGCCTGGTCTCTGAGTGGTGAGGCTGGTTTGGGTCACCCACCAAAAGGGACTGGAACTGGGACAGAAAACATGCAGGGTAGGTGACAGTGCTGGAGAGGCCCCAGGCCTCTTCCTGGGGGAGAAGGAGGCGACATCTCCATCTCCTCCAAGAGCTCCAGGATATGTGGGAAGTGGAGTTGCAGGTGACAAGAAAAGCAGCTGAGGGCCCCAGGTGGCAGCAGGTACAGGAGCTTCCTCAAGTGGGGGTGCCGACCCTGGTGGGAGTGGTGGGCGGGGCTGGGTTGTGGGGCTGGGAACCCCTGGCGAGCAGGGAGGACTTTCTGCTGCATGTGGTGCCTGCCCTACTCTGGCTCACAGAGAGCCTGTTAACTGCCTCCTACTTTCCCACTGGAGAAAGTTTAAGAGAGGGTATCCGGAAGTTACTCCCTGCCACGGCCTAGGGCCAAGATGGCTGTGGGCTGGGCAGGTATAGCTTGCAGGGGCCTGGCCCACTGTGGTTGGCACTGAGGGCCTCTCCAGTGTGTGCAGCCTATATTCTAACTTGCCCGCAGCTCTTGTTTTTTGAGGGGAGGCCCCTGTAAATACTCCAGCCTTGTGAAGAGCCCTCTCCCCACAGTCCTTGAAGGTCAAGAGGCATGGTGAGCTGCAGCCCGGGTGCAGCCACCCTCCCCTGCCCCTTCCTGAGCTGGGCTGGGACCCAGTGTGGTTTGCCCTCCTCCTGCTGCATGCTGTGGGGCAGTGCTTCTGTCCCCACCCTGGGGACGAGGAAGGTCTGGAGCCCTGGCCTCCTCCTGTGCTGGAACCACTTCCTCTAGCCCCTGGGCCAAGCCTGAATCTTATCAGCTCAAACACTTCAGAGTTCGGACATGAAGCCAAGATCAACTTGAGGAAAAGTCTCAAAAGGTCCAATCATGAAGACCAGTGTGGTGGGGTGGGAAGGAGGGGCAGGAAGGGGGAGGAGCCCTGGGGTCCCCTTGGGGGACTCAGGTTTATCTCTGCAGCACCCTGTGCTGAGACAAAGGACAGGGGCCATCCTGGTGTTCCTCATCGGGGACTGGACAAATAACCAAGATTTTTGCAGTCCTGTGAAAAAACGAGCCCCTTACCATGCCAGCATGTGGAAGAATGAAGACGCAAAGACGTATGGGTCGTTAGAGTCTTTTGTGTAAACAGGAAAGATGGGAATATATATCCCCACGAACATGTTTATGCATAGAACCTTCTGGAAGCACTTACGAGGTACCTGGAAACCTGAGCCACAGCCCAGAGTTGGAGGGAGGCCTACTTCCCGTTACATACTCTTTGTACCTTTTAAACTACTTAAAATCATGTTCGTGTAATCTTATAGCAACAATCTAATGAGGACATGAGTGATTTTGTTCTAGGCAAAGCGAAGGACAGCAGGGGCAGTGTCTGTCAAAGGCACAATGACTTTCAGCCGAGATGGGATTATAAAGGATCTGGCTCAAGGGGAACCCCCTGCCTGTCTAGGCTCTCGGCTGTCCACCACATTCAAACAAGTGCCTCCCAGTCTCCTTGTGTTTCCTAGGCCTGGATGCAGAAAGGACAACTTGAGGAATGTCATCCCATGGACCCCTCTGTAAGGTAGACTAGATCGCTCTATGGACTGGTTGATTCATAAATTCCACAAGCATGAGTTACGTTACATCGCAGGGATGTAGCGATACATAAGCCAATCCAGATCCGCAATGGGATCTGCTGTCTAGAGGGAGTATCACAGCCGACCGGCCAGTGCAACTGAGTCGAAAGTGAACACGGTGGCCCTGAGAAGCAAGGGAGACGACAAGCAAGGGCCAATGGTGGCTGATGGTGGCTGTCTCAGGGAGTGCTCCGTGAGGGGCTCTTTAGGAGGTGACATTCTGGAACAGGGATGAGGAAAAAGAAAGAAGCACTTGGACAGCGAGGAGGGGACAGCTTCAGGCGGCAGAAAGAGCCAGTGGGAAGCCCCGGGGTTGCAGGGAGCTTTGCCTTGGGATAAACAGAGTGGCGGCCAGTTGGGTTGGAGCTTAGAGAGCCAGATGGGGAGGAGAGTCCCGGGGAGGGGGACAGGGGTGAGAGCCTGTGGTCTTCTGAGTTTAGTAATGCCTCTAAATGAGGAAACCGAGGCTCAGAGGGGCTAAGTGGTTTGTCCAGATCACATCTGCTGTCAGTGGGGTCAGAGCAAGAGGCTTCCCTGTCTGGTTTCTTCTGCTCAGCATTGTGGTTGTGAGGGCTTCGGGGTCTCGGCGGGCTCTCTGTGCCACAGATCCCTGGTGCGACAGCATGTGGACTAGAGGCACCCTTCCCATGAAGGAGGCTGGGTGACAGCAGCTCAGCCAGAAGTAGTTCTAAGGATGTTGTTATCTGAAGTCAGATACCACCTGGGTGCGCCAGCGCAGGCCTGTGATTCCCACTACTCCAGACCTGAGGCAGGAGGCGCACAAGTTCAAGGCCAGCCTGGGAACCTTAGTGAGATTCTGTCTTCAAATAAAAATGGCAGGGTATGGTCTAGCAGTAGTGCCCTGAGTTTTAGTCCCTAGTGCAACACACATAAAACAAGACAATAGAATAAAACAATCTAATTTGGAGGAGATGTGAGGCTTACTTCTTTTATGCAGTCAAGAATGAGCCTAGAAAATATGTTAAATTTTCTCTCAACTGCAGTATGTTCTGAACCCTTAATAAATGCAAAGAGCCGCTGGATGGAGGGGTAGGCTTGAGTCTGGGGACACATTGAATGCTAAGTTGAATCCGTCAGCTCCACAACTTAGAGTCCAGGTGTACGAGCCGAGTGTGGTAGCACAGGCCTATAATCCTAGCACTTGAGAGGTTGAGGCAGGAGGATCACTGTAAGTTCAAGGCCAGGCTGGGCTACAATGAGTTCAAGGCCAGCCTGAGCTGCCTAGGGAGACCCTGTCTCAACAAGCCAAAACAAGCCAAAGCAAAACAAAACTACCAACTGAGTCCAGCCACGCCGCGCAACCCACAGCCTGAGGGCTCAGTGAGGCCCTGCACAGCTACCAACGCAGCTCCGCGAGACTATAAACTTTGAGCATTATTATGCGACTGCTTTCTTCATGACTGTGCTTGGTACCCAGAGCTTTCATACTGACCCACATCCCCAGCCTCCCTTTATTTTTTGGTTTGAGCCAACGCAAGGTTTACATCTAGGTATCCCCTAGAAGCCTAGTAGGTGGGGCTTTTGCAATAGGATTACATCACATTGGCTGTAGTAGTGTCTCTGTACAGAGGCCGCCCCAGGGGGCGTGGTCCAGGAGGGATTATTCCTCCCTGGCCCCGCCCATCTCCTCTGCTAGGCCGTTCTATCATGCCTTCCTGCCCTGAAAACATAAGCCAAAATAAACTCCTTTAAATTGCATTTGGAATTTTGTTTCAGCCATGAGGAAAGTGACTAGGACAGACATGGTCTCGCTGAAATACCCGGGCTGGATTAGTCTCGGCCTCCCAGAATGCCAGCATTCCTTATTGTGTGATTTTTAAGCGATGTTTTTCATGACGTGATTGCTTGGCGCCGGCACGTGGACTCCACAGCCGAGGAGGAAATGCTGTCTGGAAAGGACATCGGGCGGTGCCAACGCCACTGTGTGTGCCCACCACACACAGCCATTCAATCAAATCCCAGGACTTTTCAAGCGCTTGTAGGCCTTAGCGAGCAAAGCTCAGCGATCGCGGATGACAGCACTGCAACCCCTGTGCGTGCGTGTACCTGAGCACGCAGGCGTTTACTCCTACTGAGAAGATATGCAAGTTTTCTTACTAACTTATTAAGCCTGTACTGTATTATAAAATAATTTAATACACTAAAACATTAGAAATAAAGAAAAGCTTGTCATTTATCTACGTGAAGTATATTGTTTCATCGTTTACATATGGCGCAGGCAAGCCAAAAATGAGAACGACTGTGACTTAGACCACGACTGTCTCACCTTTGCATGGAAGATCCCCAAGGAATCTTGGGAGCCAAAGGCGGGCACAGGCTCAGTTGTCTCCTGGGGCTCTCTGCATGCATGCCTGTGTGATTGTGCGTGTGCGTGTGCGTGTGTGTGCGCGCGCGTTGGCCGGTGACCTTCTTATCTGTCTCCCTAACTTTTTTTTTTTTTTTTTTTTTGTCTTTTTGAGACAGGGTCTCACTATGCAGTTCAGGCTGGCCTTGAGCTCACTTTGTAGCCCAAGCTGGTCTCAAATGCACAACGATCCTCCCTCCTGCCAGGGTTCCCAAGTGCTGGGATTACAGGCAGGCCCTGCCACCACGCCAGGCTCACTCTAACTTTCCTACAAGAATGCCTGTGTCTTAAGCATATGCATAGGGAGGCAGTCAGACCAAGGAGTGATTCTAGCAGTGGCTTCTGCTGCTCTCGGTAAGCTCACACTGGAGGTGTCATTTGGTGTCACTTCATGAGCAGGTCAGTGCTGGTGACCCAGGGAGTGGTGACCCTCTCAGCCCCCAGGGATCAGCCAGCCTTGATGTTAATACGGGGCCCCCCTCAGGTCTGGCAAGCTGAGTGCTGATCCTCACCTCGCTCCATAGGCTGTGCCTTTTGGTTACTGTTGCTGCGGAAACTTGCTGTCCCTGGATTTCTATCTCTCAGCTCCTGAGTTAGGAATTCAGATAGGGCATGGTGAGATGGCCTTTGTCTCTGCTCCATGACATCAGAACCTCAGGTGGGGATACTGGAAGGCCTGGGAGACATGGTGGCTGGCGGAGCACTAGCTCGAGGCTCTACTGCAGTTGGTGTGGGGCTGGTGGCTGAGCCTTAGCTGGCCGGCAGCAGGATACTCTTGGAGTGACATCCCCAGGGTCTTTTCCTGGGCTGCTTTGGGCTTCCGGGCACGGGTTCTAAGAGCTCAATTGGAAGTGCCACCCGTAGCTGTGAGGATCAGGTCTCAGGGTTATGAAAGACATTTCCTCTGTGCTCTATGGGCTCAGCCAGGGGTTCTTCCAGGCTTGAGGGGTTGGGGCAAGAGCGCTCCCCAGTCCTCCTTGTAGAGAAGGAGGCCTATGTCAAGGTCACTTTATGGAGGGTGGCAGCCGTGGGAGCCCTCAGAGTGCTGGTGAGGCCTTAAAATGAAGCAGCCTCTTTGGAAATCAGAGCGGAAGTTCCCCAAAAGGTCAAACACAGAGGTTCCAAGAGTCCCAGCCATTGCAGCCTGGGTTTACACCCAAGGGAGGTGAGGCCCAATGTCCACAAAGATGCCTATCAATGGAGAAACAGAAAACTAGAGTGGTGCCACCACCCAGTGGAGCTGCCACAGGAAGAGGGCAGTTCACCACCCACTGTCACATGGGTGGGCTTCAAAACTACATGCAGAGCAAGGAGGTTGGTCCCAAAGAGCACTACAGGAAGATCAATGGCCATGAGAGGCAGTCACAGGGGCAGAGAGGTCAGTGGTAACCCAGGGCTGGGGGAAGACGGCTGCTAATGCATGTGGGGCTTCTTTTGGGAGATGATGACAAGCTATTCCCTCATACCACAGTTTCTTCATCTGTGAAATGGGCTAGCTAAAGAGTCACAGGAACTCGATGTGTCTCAGGGAATTCAAAGAGGCAATCCCAGTGAAGCCACACACAGCAAGCTCTTGGGAAGCATGGAGATGCCGAGCAATAAAGCATCGCAGGACAGCCAGGCGTGGGCCAGATTCCACCCTCCCCAGGGCCCATCATTTCCTCTCTAGCAGTGGTTTCCACTGCTCTCAGGAAGCTCAAGGTGGGGGTATCACTGCATGAGCCGGATCGGTGGTGGCAGCCAGTAAATAGTGACCCCCTCGGTCCCCAGAGTAATGTCCAGCTTGGTGGCATTATCTAAAAAAATAAGTTGGCCACAGTGCCCACCTTATAGGCTGTGGTGACAATGACTCAACAGCACCTGGAACACAGTAGGTGCTAGAGAGTCGGCAGGTTCATAGCCCTGGGTGTTTTCTCGGGTTTGTGGGTGCTGCCTGGTGAGGCTTCTTCTGCTGTCCACTAATGGCAGCGCTGCCACCATCGGCAGCAGTGAGTACTTAAGGCTGCAGCCAGAGGAGGGGTGCTGAGGCCACCAGGGAGCTCGCTCAGAAGCAGCCTTCCAAGGGACAAGCAAGGGATGTAGCCAAGGGTCCAGCTGCAGGGGCAAAGGAGGCATATGCCAACCTAGCAAGACCCGCACAGTGCCTGCTGGGTGTGAACACCGAGCAGGGAAGCGCAGAGGGAGATGGGGGCCGGCATCTCTACAGCTGGGCAGACCCAGGAGGGAGGGCCGGATCTGGGAGCTCAGCCCACACTGGTCCACTGTCACCTTGCTTTTGTACCACTGAAGGAGGTTCTCCCTGCTGCCACCCTATCCTACCCAGCACACACACATTCTACCCAGCACACACCCACACACGCGTACACACACACACCATTATGCACATGCAGCTGGAAAGCCTTTATTCAGTCTCGGGTCTAACCGCTTCCCTGTTATGCCTAGAATGCTCTGTGGCTCCTGTAGTGCTCAGAGTATAAGGCAAAGCTCCCACGGGGCTATGGACATTTGGCAGCCCCATCGAGTCTCTAACTTCGTCTCTCCCACCCTTGCCCTGTGCACGGCTCTCCATCACTGGCCTTGGCTTCCTCTCTGCTCCTCAGCTGCCCGAGGAGCCCTCCTGCCTCAGGACCCTCGTGCAAGCTGCTCTCGCTACCGGATGCACCGTTCTCTCCACTGAGACACTCCTTGCTTCCTCACTGGCTGGCTTAGGGCCTGCTTGGTTTTAGAAGCAGTCTGCCTGTGACCCTCACAGCTTTGGGTGCTATCGGCCTGGCCCTCAGTGGTGGAGTCAGAGTGGCGTAGCCTTGACGGGCTGGAGCCAGCGGAAGGTCAGGTGGCCGCTGTGGCTCTGATCTCAGGAGTGGGCTCATCTCGGGTGAGCAGGGTGGGCTGGGCCTCTCGGGAATGCGCAAGTTCCCATGAGAACGGGTTGTTATAAAGCCTCAGCCTGGGGTTCCTATTTCACCCTGTGACCTCTCTGCACCTGACTCTGCTCTGGGGAGGCTATGGCCACTGGGCTTTCCCTGGGGCCCAGCAGACGTGGAGCCCCTGAACTGTGAACCAAGTGCAGCTCATTATAAGCCAGCCAGCCAGGTGGGGTTTCTGAGAGCAACATACATGGACCGGCGCGGGGCGGTGCCCCAGGTCCCCTTCCCTAGAGCCCTCCTTCGCCTCCGCTCGCCCACCCGCTCTGCTTCTGCTGCCTGGGCTCCCTCTCCCTGCCCTCCACCTCCCTTCTTCCACCCCACACTCCAGGCGGGGGCTCACATGCTGGGCCTCAGGGGCGCTAGGCGAGGGCTCTTCCTCTAGGCCATATCCCCAAGCCTTTTTCTTCTACATTTTGTGATAGGGTCTTGCTGAGTTGTCCAGGTGGGCCTGGGACTTGTGGTTTTCTGGCCTCCTCCTGGGGGGCAGCTGGGATCACAGGCGCGGAGCAGCACGCCCGGCTCAGCACTCCCTCTGTTCTGCTGCCTGGTTTGCTGTCTGTATCCTCTTCCGTAACAGGCAGCAAAGCCCTCTGTGTCTGGCTCATGCCTACAGCCACAAGCCCAGGGCTGGGCGCCCAGTCAGGGCTCTGCAGCCCTCGCTTGTGGAGAGAGCACAAATGGAAGGCAGCAGGAGGGAAGGAGGGAACGAGGGAGGGAGGCATCCTAGCCAGCGACAGGAGTGGCAGGGACTGTGGCTCCCCAGCCGCCTGAGCAGTGTAAACCCTCTGCAAGGCCAGTGTGGGAGGGGGGCCCAGGGTGGGCAGAGATCCAGTGTTCCAAGGGAAGCCAGAAACTCATGTCTATGTGATGCCTCTGTTAGAAACTATTGCTCTGCTTTCAAAGTCCACATCTGCTTTGGACTGGGGTAGGGGCTGCCATTTCTCCCCAGGGTTGAGCTCACCGACACACTCTGTACATCTGGGTGTCTGGGAGACGAAGCTCTAGAGATATCTCTGTTTCAAGGCATGCTGCCTTTTCCTTTCACAGCACCACCCACCCTCCGCTTCATGCCAGGCCTCGGCATCTTTCCTCCCCAACTCTGGAGCAGAGATCAAAGGTAAATATTGGCAGAACATCGGTTTTTCTGTGACCCGGATAAGAGCAGCACCCCACAGAGACAGCGAGATTGGGCTGCCCGTCCCCACTCCCACTGTCGTGGCTCCCTCTGCGTGTGCCTATTAATGTCATTCGGTGTGGCACGGGCTGCTGGCTTTGCTACCACGGGGACCCTCACAGTAGCCACACCCTGCACGGCACTGAGGGCCTCATCTTGCCTGGCGCCGTGCTGGGCTCAGCGCTATGTGTTAATTCAGATCCTCTCATGTTTACTACGGTGGCACAGGAACACCTTCTGTGTTGGCAAATGCTTTCTGCTTTGCAAAAGTAACACACATACGCTGAAAAAAAATTCAAACAGCACAAAAATGTTTGAGTGGAAAATATCTTCATACTTTGACGTTTCCCAGTTTTCTGCTCAGAATGCTCACTGTTGCTAGTTTCTTGTACAATTTTTTTTGCAGATAAACAAGTTTTTTTTTTTAATCTATTATCCATACATACCACATACATAGATGAAAATAGATATATGTTTTTCAGTAGTGGGGATTGAACTATTGAACTCAGAGCTTTTTTTTATTTTTTCCCCCTTGAGACAAGGTTTCCCTAAGCAGCTCAGGCTGGCCTTGAGCCCACTTTGCAACCCAGGCTGGTCTTGAACTTGCAGTGATCTTCCTGCTTCAGCCTCACGAGTGCTGGGATTATAGGCATGTACCACCACGCTCATTCTGAGAGTATTGTTTGCGCTAGGGAAGTGGCCTGTCACTAAGCTACATCCCCAGCTCTCTTTTAATATTTATTTTGAGATAAAAATCTTGCTAAATTGCCCAAGCTAGCCTTAAACTTGCAATCCTGCTGCTTCAGACTCCAGAATAGCTGGGATTACAGATGTCCGTGGGACTCTCGGTATTACCAATAGTTCTCCGTAGTTTCTTCTTGCGTCAGTGGTTTATAGGCAGATTATATGCTACTGGCCTCAGGCTAAATCTGCCCCCATGCTGGTGTTTGTACAGCCTGCAAGCTAAGAATTGTTTTTACATTTTTTAAATGGTTAGAAACAAAACAAAGAAAGAGTGATACTTTGCGACACATGAAAATTATATGAGAGAAAAATGTCAGTGTCCATGAATCAGCTTCTACAGGGGCATGTGCGCCTGTGCACTGTTTATGGCTCTGTCAATGGCTGCTTTGGTGCTAGGACAGCACGGTGGAGCACCTGGGGTCGGGGGAGTACCCACCAAGCCAGGTACCCCTTTGCATGCAATCTCTAGGGTACCTGTCTGGGGTGCCCGGCCACTATGTATGTAGTTCTTCCACAGCTCTTATGTTCTCATTTAAGTGAAAAGCTTTTCATGTTTTAGGGAAGACTGAAAATTTCTGACGTGAAATCTCAAGTGGTCAGTATAATTATTATTTAGGTCTTGATTTTTGTTTCCACAAATAGGATTTGCAGCCCCTTATAGGAGGGGGGTCCACCCAATACAGTCCTCCAGCCACTAGGCCAGAGGTGAAATAGCAAGGAGAAGCAGAGGCGAGAGGCCTGCCCCTGCTGGCCCAGGAGGCCTGGCTTCTGCTGGAGCTGGAGGCTTCTTCCAGTCGCCTTCGCAGATGATACAAAACTCCTCGTGGGTGTTTATTTTCCTCAGGAGGGAGGGGGAAGGCAGAATGCCTAAGAAGCTGGAAAAAATGCCAAGCAGAATAACACAGAACAGGGCTTCCTACCCTCCGACCATTGCCAAATCTAGAAGCAAAAAGAACTATTATTTACTTAATATTTTTTTTTCACTTATATTATTGTTTTTAGAAATCCTGAAGTTGCTCCCCATTCTCAGAAATAATAGCCATGAATTTATGGTTCTAATGGATGAGTTCACCATATATGTATTATTTTTCCAAGTGCACCTAAATACTTCGGACTAAAATTATTTTTAAAACACAACCCCCTTCATGTGCCACTTACAACCCTCCTGCCAACCAGCCACAGAACATTTGCAAGACACTAGGGATCACGTTGCCAACCACCAGTCCTCCCTTCCTTCCAGCTCACGATCCCTGCCTTTCTTCAGCTGGCTCAGGTCCTAGGCCTAGGGAGGGAACCAAACTTGATTTAAGGCTATAACTGGTCCAGGGTGGTCACATGCTCCACTTCTGGCCAAATGTAAACTATGCTGGGGGCTTCTGGAAAGTTTTCTTTCTGAGGAAAAAGAAGCAGATGAGGAGAGACCCGCCTGCCTCTTTTCTTTCCTTGCTACTTTGGATACTGTCGTGTGAAGAGGTGATGAGTGAGCTTCAGCAGCCATCTGTGACATGAGGACCAGCTGAAGATGACTTGTCGACTCATTGTTGATGTGCAGGCAGAGAGTGCAGAGACCCCATGTCCGTACGGCAACTTGGAGGTGCCAGATCCACTCAGTGGTCTGTAATCGCCAGATATTTTTTAAACAAACAATAAAAGTGACTGCAGTCTACATACTGTGACAGAGGAGCCTCTAATCCTATCCTAATGGGCCTGACTGACGTGCTTTAGAGCCAGAAGAGGGTGAAACTCACTCTCGGTCATAATCTAGCTCCATCAAATCCTCCTGGCTCAGTCCTACTGCCAGAGATTTAACTTTTCCAAGCCTTAGTTTTCCTGTCTATAAGATCACAATAAAAAGACTACTTATCTCAAACACTATCTTTTGAGGAAAACATTTTTAATTCCTTCAGCACTTGGAACCTGGTCTATGCTAACTGTTAGCATCATTATCGTATCTATAGTTTTAATATAACCTGCCAAAAATAGAGGGAAGGACAGCGTGGACAGGGGCAGGAAGTCGACAGCACCTAATTAAAGGCCACCAGCTGGGCACAAGATGAGCAGAAAATGATCTGAGTGTCAGAGCTGACCGCAAGCTGTCATGAGTCAATGCCTGAGTGAACTAGGGTGACGCAGGCTGTGGGGCTGGACCCCGAGAGGGATGGGCAGGACCTGGCTTCGGATCTTCTGCTCTGAGGCCGTGATTCACACCTTCCTGGGAGCAGCGGGCTGACACTGACCACCTCATCTTTTATAAGGTGTGAGCAAGCCATAGCCAGTGGCTGGGGGCTGCTGGGGGCTCCCGAGGGAGACCAGGAAGATTCAGGGTGAGGTTGTCCCCTCCTGTGTGGAGAGTGTTTTAGCTAGGAAGCAGCTGTTGGCCGAGGCCACTGCGGCCCAGCTGAAGGGAAGCAGACCACGAGGCGGGGCCGCATCGAGGAGCGCAGCAGGGTGAGTCAGTCCCCGCGTGACTCCACCATGTGACCTGGGGACATTTCCCCCATGTCCCAGACTTCAGTATGTCCAGATGGGTATCGGGATGCAGGCGTCCTGTGGTCCTGAGGAGTGACTGTCACAGATCGAAATGCTTATGGCTGCAAGTAACTGGAAATCAGACAGCTGCGGCTCAGACCCACGTGGTTGATTCACCTCAACTGATTAAAGGCACAGAAGGGGCAGCTGTCCGGTCTCTCTGGAAGTTTTTGCTGACACCTCTGCAGCCCTGCTGTGAGGTGGGAAGGAGGCGGAGCCGCCACATCTGTCCCCGGAGTTCCAGAGGCAAGGCCTTCCCTGAAGGTCCAGGCAAATTTTCCCAGGGTCCCCTATCTGTTTGCTTCACTAGGGACAGAGGCACCGGAGATCAGGAGAGCTGATCCCGTTGACCCCTAGATTCCGGCAGCAGCCCCCTAACCCTGGCCCAGGCATCTGGGGCGCTGTTGCCACCTGTGGCCTCCCAGCCACCCTGGAAGCCGAACTGGAAAGCTGCTGATGGGGCTGTCAGGGCACAGCGAAGCTCACTTCAATTCTCTGAGCTTCTCTTCCTCACCACGGCCCCAGGCTAGCATCACAGATGTCCACGCATATGGCCACGTGGTACCTGGGCCTGCCTGAGTGCTGTGCTATGGCCATGTGGAAATTCTGAAGGGTTTCGGAGCAAGAGGCTCTGCATCCCCACATGGGCCCTGCTGAGACTGTCACCAGTCCTGCCTGGCTTGTCACACCCTCTGGCCCCTCGTCCCATCAGTCATGGGCCTCACTTCCAGGCTTCCTCCCAGATCCCTAGTTCTTCCTGTGCTTCTAGTTCCTGGGAACCCTGGGCCTGTGCCCTCTCCTTTCCCTGCCCTCATATCCATCCTCAGAGCTTATCCTTTTAAATGTAACAGATCACTTAGTGTCTACTACATGCCATGCCCGTGGGAAGGGTTTGACATACTTTTTACTTGAATGAAGTCCATGCCCTTATGACCCTCACTTCATTGATACATGCAGAGTGATCTTTGGACAAGAATTAATTGAGGGCCAGCCAAATAGTTCAGCAGATTAAAGCACCTACAAGCAGGCGCAGGGACTGGGAGTTCGACCCCCAGGCCTGCTGTGTTGGTCCCGCTCCTGGGACATGCTGAGATGGTAGTTAAGACTGGGCATGGCGGCATGCACCTGTCATCCTAGCTCCTGGGAGGCTGTAAACCGGCGGATCACTACAAGTCTGATATAGTAGTGAGACCCTGAACACCCTGTAGACTCTTCCCTAAAATACAAAAACAAAAACAGAAAGAAGAATCAATTGTGCACTACCACATCCCAGTCCCTGCTTTGCGTGAGTGCTTCGCGTATCCCCGTAGATAAAATCTCTCCTCTCACAAAACTGACAAAACTGATGACAGAGGCCAAATAAGCTTAATGATGTGGCATCAAGTAGTGAGGAGGGCCGTGAGGAGAGCAGAGCAGGCTTCGAGGACGGAGAGTGGAGCGGAGGGTCTCTCCGAGGACATATCATGTGAGCAGAGGCCTGAAAGAGAATTAGGAAGGAGCCATGGAAAGTTCTAGGCTATTCCAGTTACTTTCTCAAGGAGACCTGTGTAAAGACCTTTACCTCTAGATCAAGCCCCTCATTGTGTGCTGTCAGAGTTCATTCTCTCAGTGTCCTGCTTCCTGGAAAGTTGCCTGACATGTTGTTACTCTCCACACATACCCTTCTGCCTCAGAACCCCCTGTTCCTTGAGCTCTGCCTACCTACGTGGCCATCAGGCCCACGCAAGGAGGCTTGCTAGCAAGACAGCTGCCATCCCCTATCTGAGCTGCTCAAAAATCAGTCCTTCCTGACCAAGAATCCCTCAGACACTGAGTTTGGGGTATGAGGTGTTAGTGATGTTTACCTAGAATCAGTGCTCTGAGCCCATGAATGGGGGAGGAGGAAGCAGGAGTAGAGAGGGAGAGCGGGAACCTCAGTGCCAGCTCAGCAGACATCCGGGTCATGGCGAGTGGCAATGTGCTCTGGCCTGCACACCCAGGTCTTACTCAGGCTCCGCCAGAGCTGTTCCCCAGGGCGGCCTGCAGTGAATGAGGCTGTCTACTGATCACGCCCCTCACAGCTGCACGTAAGACCTTCGTCGGAGGCCTCTGAAAGCTACATCTCCGTGTCTCCCACATTACAGTGTCTGCCATTATCTGTGTGCATGCTGGGACCAAGTTTTTAAGTTTTGGCACCCTGAGAGTGAAACAGTTCTGATCAGGGGCGAAAAGGTCGAGTGTTGGCCATTGCTTGATCCTGCAGTTGCAGTTGCTCTGGGGCCTTGAGGAAAGCACGTCACCTCTTCGAGCCTCTGTTTGTCCTTGGTGAAATGCTTGCTACGGCCATGAGCAGGAGAAGGAGGCTGGGGAAATCTCTGCACTGGGCCTGGCGTGGGGAAACAGTTCAGAAAATGGTGATTAGAATATTCAACTTTTGATTACATCATGAGCTTTTGCGCAATGAAAACAGAAGACTTCCTCATCCTCGAAGCCAGTCTGAGCTCTGTCCTCTCAGCCACCAGAGAACTTTCTATGGGCCTCTCTCTCTCTCTCTCTCTCTCTCTCTCTCTCTCTCTCTGCTGTTTTTGCCATAGCTGTTTGTCTTTCAGCCTAGAAGTAGCTGTGTACTCGCTTGTGTGCTCAAGGTCTTTTGACTGGAAGCATCAGAAACAAACGTAACTCAGGGTGCCTTGGGGGCGGGGAAAGTATGTGTGTTTGTGTGAATGTACTGCTTTAAGGAGAAGTCCCAAGATATGTTTAGCTTCAGGAATGGCTGGATCCAGGTGTGTCCCTACCATCCAGGAATCATTCCTCTGACTCTCAGCTCTATTTTTCAGTGTCAGCTATGGTCACCACAGGTGATAACAATGATAGTCCCCAGAAGCCCTGAGCTTCTTCTCTACCAGAGCAATGGGTTACATGTAGAGGCTGGCTTTTCTCATAGGTCTGGGGCCATCTCTGATTGGCTGACTGAGTCACTTGCACAACTCAGAGCCAATCCCTGAGGTCTTGGCAGGGAATGTGCCGATTGGCCAGGCCTGATCCATCCACCCAGCTGGGCCCCTCCCTCTGGAACATGGAGTCTGCTTGGTAAGGTATGGTTGCTCTAAGGAAGACTAGAAGATGTGGCTGGGACAGTGGGATATTGGAACAGAAGATAGGACAGTGGCCAGGTACAAACTACAGCCTTTGATCAGCCCACTTCCTCTACCTCAGCACCTCTGTTGGGCACAGTCAGCACTCAGTGTTTTGTCAAGAGAATAAATGACTGTGTAAATCAGCCTGGGAAGCCAGTGAGCTCAGAGGTAATCTCTAGGGCAGTGGTTCTCAATCTTTCTAATGCCATGACCCCGCAGTACAGTTCCTCATGTTGCGGTGACCCCAAACCAAAAAATAATATGTTGAGAAATATTTATTACTAATTCCAACAAATAACATTTCACCATGGCATAGCATGGGTTTAAATATGTATTTTCCGATGACTTTAGGTGACCCCTGTGTTTTGGTAGTTCGACTCCCTCCAGGGTCGAGACCCACAGGTTGAGAACCGCTGCGCTAGGGGGAGCTGGGTACCTCTGCTTGCTCATGTCCTGCCCCTGTAGCTTTGAGAAGCCTGGCACGGTGTTCCTGCCCTCTGCAGGCCCAGGCAGGTGAGGATGATCAAAAGAGCCTCCCGCTTCATGGAAAATGCTCGGGAGGCCTCCGCCCAAGTGACAAAGGCCGGCGTCACTGTCTCTTCCTCCTTGTTGGCCAGCTCTGTGGGCAACACTTTCCCCGATCTCTTTCTCATCAGGAACTTCAGAGAATCGTCATCCTGCCTGAGTCACCTGAAGATGCCTCAGGCCAGGGCACTTGGGCAAGCCAAGGTCAAAGGAGGCCTGGCACAGCCTGCAGCCCCTGGACCCCGTGAGAGATGGGGGCCAGGTACCCAGAGCTTCTGGATTTTTAAAACATTAACTTATATTTTAGAGCAGTTTTATGTTCCCAGTAAGACTGAGATAGGCCCGATGCCGTGATACATGCTTATGATCTCAGCTACTCAGGAGGCCGAGACAGGAGGACTGCATGTTCCCTGGGGAACTTGGCAAGACCTTGTTTCAAAATAAAAGATAAAAAGGGCTAGGGGGCCTGGCGGGATGGCTCAGTGGTCTAAAGCGCCTGCTTGGGAAAGCTTGGGCGGCTTCAGGGACCGCGGTTCGATCCCCGGCACTACATGCTGCGCTAGCCCTGCCGTCAGGGCGGGCTAAGCCGGCCATAAAAATGGGTGAATAAACAAATAAAGATTGTGAAACAAGAAAAAAACAAATAAAAAAAATAAAAAAGAGTGTGATGCCTTTAAAAAAATAAATAAATAAAAATAAATAAATAAAAAGGGCTAGGGATGTGACTCAGTGGTAGAGCTCCTGCCAGCATGTGTGAGGCTCTAGATTTATTCGCTATACTGCCAGGAAGTTAGAGTTCCATGTCCCCCCTGCAATACGCCACGTCCTTATCAGACCCCCACCATTGTCCCCAGGGCTCACAGGTGACATCAGGCTCTCTAGGTGGTGTCCCTCCTGTGGGTTTGAATAAACCAGATGCTGTGTACCCACTGCTGGGGTTTTATGAGGGGGGCTCCATCACCCTAGAAAATGCTGTGCTCTGCCCCCTCTGCCCCTGGCCAGTCCTGCTCTTTCACTGTCTCTATAGTTTGGTCTTTCTTAGACCTTCTGGGGTTTATTGCCTTTGTATGCCCCATCCGTGGCTTTTGGACCAGCTGAGCTTCTGCTCTGCAGGATTCCTCCTGGTTACTCTGGTTGCCTGTTTTGAACATTATTCTTGGAAGTACCCCTCTCTCTCCACATGACGTTGATAAACTTTAATTTTATGAAAACACTGGATGCAAAAAAAGAAATCAGGCGGCAGGCTATGTTTGACCCCTAGGCATCAGTTTGGGACCTGATGGTGCTGATTAAGAGTGCAGTGGGGATCTGGAAAACCTGGTCCAGCCCTGGCTGTCTGACCTTGGGCTGGTGACTCTGCCTCTCTGACCAACTGTCGGGTGGAGGCTTGGGTCAGAGGGGCTCACTCAGGGCCCGTCTCTAAGGCTCGATGTCCCAGCATGTTCAGAATCCCCTGGGACTGCATCAGGCACAACAGACCAAAATGCCCAAGTACTGGATTCATAAAACCAGAAGACAGCAGAAGTATCAGAAATCCCTAGCACCATCAAGTTCTTGAGTAGAGAAAGAAGAACTCAGATCATTGAGATGGGCACAATCTTTGTCCTGATTACCCTGTAAAAGGGAAGACCAACTTCTCTCTGTCCCAGACACCACCATGACGAGGGCCAGGGCTGACCCAGGTGTGGGCTGGAGCCACTCAGCCTGGAGTTAGTCCTGGTTCTGCCCTGTAGTAGATGTGTGACCTCAGGTGAGTGTCTAACCCTCTCTGTGTGCCACAACTTCAGGGCTGTTGTTCCTGCCGTGGTCTGTGTTAGTGCTCTCTTGGGGCTGGGCTGCCCATGACTCCTAGGGGTCTTCCTGTGGTCTTTATCTAAAAAATGGGGGGTGTTATTTAAGGGACAGCCTGATAGCCTGTAACCACCCCATTGTAAAGAAAAACTAAGGCTCCGAGCAGGTTGGAAACACAGCCAGGGCCGCACAGAGGGGAAGTGACAGGTGAGGGCAGCGGTAGCAGCAGCAAAGATAACACTGTAACAAGACTGGAAATGGCTGACCCCGACTGGCCCCAGGAGCCCTGCCAAGCCCAGGCTTGAGGTGCTGACCTCAGAGCCGGTTCCAGCCCCTCGCCCTGCCTGTCTCAGCTCTGCCCAGGTGGGTGCCCCCCAATTCCACTCGGAAGCCAGGAGAAGGGCAGCTCCAGCAGGCTGCAAGCCCGAGCATGAGCCTAGTTCTTGGGGTTCACGAACCAGCTCCGGGCAGAGTGCCTTCCTGTGACCCCAGCTTCACCCTGGCTTCCCTTTCATCCCTGGCTTTCAAAGGCCTGCGCACTCACGCACTAATTAGAGAAGGCACCTTGGGCTCTGGAGGGGCAGAGGTGTCTCTAATTAACTACCTCGGTGAGGCCACAGGGCATCGGGGCCCAGGAGGCCGCGATCACTGCTGGCTCCGGGTCATCCACTCCCAGGATGTGGTCCAGGCAGCTGCGGCTGGGACCCCTCTCTCCTGCGGCTGCGCGGCTCCGCGGCTCCTACCTGCTACTTTTCATGCATCTTTGAAAAAACCATGGATGTATTTATTTGCATATAAACAGCCACTACATATATAGAACAGCTTGTCCTTGGCAGGCTTGTGATACCTTCCCAGGGCCAAGAAAGGTTAGGTAAGTTTCCCAAGGTCACACAGCTAGGGCAGAAACTGTCATTAATTTCTCATTTGTTCATCCATTGAATGTTGAGTATCTATCTCCCCCACAACATGTCTTGTTCACCTCTGAGTCCCAGCACCAAGGACAGTGCCTGCACCTAGTGGGTACTCCACACACATGCAGAACAGATTCAGGACCTCCAGGAGAGAAGCTTATCTGCAGCAGCCTTGCCTCTCTGGGCTTTCCACACCCAGCACTTTTGCTGCTTGGCTCCTGCTGCTTGTTTGTCTCTCTGTCTTCTGTCCATCATTTAGCATTTGCCTCAGGTGGGGATCAGGGACTATATTGGCTGTGATCTATGGGTCTACTTTTGGCCCCTCACTTGGGTTTATAAGTAAAGTTTTATTGGAACACAGCCATGTCCATTGAGGTTCCATTGTGACCGCTATAGCTCTTCACTTGCAGAAATGAGCATCGCAACAGGGATCTGTGATGCAATCTCCCCACTTCCAGGCGAAGTATGCTCACCTGACCTAGCTGCCTGTGAGTGACTGCAAAGCATCCTCCTCCAGGAACCACTCTGCGATTCTGGTTGGGTAGAGACCTACTGTGTGTTCCCATAGCCTGGGACTCCCTCCACACAGACCCTCTACCTCTTCCTATCTACAGAAGTCTTTCTGGATATTTTTCCCCTAGTCACCATGCCTGTGAATTTTCTAACTGACAAATAAAATTATGTGTACTTATGGTACAGATGGTAATTTAAAATACATAACCTTATAGAATGACTAGATCAATACCAAGAAAATACCACCTTCTTCTTCTTCTTCTACTTCTTCTTCTTCTTCTTCTTCTTCTTCTTCTTCTTCTTCTTCTTCTTCTTCTTCTTCTTCTTCTTCCTCCTCTTCCTCCTCCTCCACCTCCTCCTTCTCTTCTTCCTCTTCTTTGAAACAGTGTCTCACTATGTAGTTCAGGCTGACTTTCAACTCCCAGAGATTCTCCTGCCTCAGCCTGCTAAGTGTTGGAATTATCAGCATGTGCCACCACGCCCAACTGCCAATGCCAGCAGTTTTTTAACACCACAGATATATGCATATCCGTGATATGTTGGGGTGTGTTAGGGACACAAGGACTTGCTGCCCTGCTCGGAAAGACAGCGATGTAACACCCCCTGCATTATGTGCATCTGGCAAACACTCAGCACCTGCAACATGCCAGGCTCTGTTCTAGGCACAGAGGCTGTGGGCAGGGTGGGTGCAAGGCCTGCGTCTACCGTCTGCATAGGGGCTGGCCTCTCAGTGTCTGAGGAACTTGGAGGCTGGGGCCTGTCTCACTCAGCGCTAAGTACAGATTGTTTCCCAGAGGCTGAATTTAGCCACCTGTAGATGGGAGGCCCTACAGAGGTGGGAGTGATAGGGAAAATAAAGTTTCACTGAAACAGAGACGGGGGCTGTTGGTCTCATGGGAGATTTCCATGAGCCTGGTGTCAGCTGTTCAGCTGACAAATGTTGATTTGTGATGTGACCAGGGCCCTCAGGCCATAGTTGGTCACCATCACGCACAGTGCTCTCTGGTGTGAATGTCCAGGCCAGCAGATGCAGGTGTGGACCTTCGTTTTGATTTGTTCTTTGTGATGTTAAAAGGTTTTCATTGGATCGCCAGCCTTTGGAATCAGAAGTTTTCCTTTTCTTTGGTGGTACAGCGCCCAGGGCCTGTGCCTGCCAGGGGAGTGCTCTGTCACTGAGCCATAGCTCCAGATCTTTTTATTTATTTATTTTTTTTTAAATTTTTTTTTTTTTTTTTTTTATCTTGAGAGAAAATCTTGCTAAATTGGCCACAAGGCCCTCTAACTTGTGATCCTCCTGCCCCAGCTGGGATCCAGAGCTGCATCACACACCCAAGCAGAATCTGAACTCCTGTCTCCCTGGTGGGAATGGGAGCATCCTGGCTGGCCTGGGCCTGCTTCTGTCATGGGCAGGACCCACCCACGGCTGAGAGCGGCTGCCCTCAGCACGCACACGGGCTGCGCTCCACCCTCCCTGCTTTTCCTGAGCTGTCACCCCTTTTGCTCCATTTCTTGCCAGGCTCCCCAAAGCTTTTGAGATTTTGTCCCAGGTCTTGGCAAGCAGGTCCCAGTTAGAGACCTGAAGGGCACGTCACTGGCAGCCACCTTGTCCTGCTCTGCTCCACAGTGCAGGACGACCCCTGCCCTGCCACTTCTGCTCTGTAGGCCCCATCCTGAAACAGGGAGGGAGAAGCCAGGGCCTCCTTCACATAGGGGTGCAACTGGTTCCCTGGGCACTTTCTGGTCACCACTGTGGCTCCAGCTCCCAGCTGGCTGCCTTCCCTGACTCTAGCCCTCCCTGTCAGGGGCCATGTGGGCTTTGGTGACCCACATGTCCCTCCAGCCCCAGGGACTGCAGGCAGACACCAAGCAGGAAGGCCCAGGTCACGCTCCCTCCATGTGCAGGCTGAGTGTGTGTGGGAGGCAGCTGGCTTCTCTCCTGCGGACAAGGAGGGCTTCTGGCTCTGCGCTCTCACAGTCCTCTGGCCTTGGCCTCAGCACTGAGCTTGAGTTTTGTGATCTCTTCTGGATGCCACTGAGGAGGAACTCTGAGGAGCTTGTGGGGCAGAAAGAGGGACAGTGCCAAGAGGTGCGGTGACAAACCCTGATAAGATGGGCCCATGAGCGGCCCCCCTGCAGGGCCACAAAGGGAGCAGAGGCATGAGCGTCTACCTGGACCCTTTTCTGATGGCCAGGGCAAGGCAAGGGAGGAGCTCTGCCCCAGGAGGCTGGATGATAAGAGCGGGGCTCTCCCCGGAAGCCCACATGCTGCCCACTGGCACCCATGCGGCCCCTGTGCTGGATGGTCCTTAGATGCGAAGCCTCGTCCACATCACGGACATAGTCTGGTCACTGCTCCTCACACTTGGGATCAACAACCCTGTGTTCACAGGGCTCAGGGTGGTGGGTGCTACTGAGAACGGCCAACTCAGGAGATTCCTCACTTGCACACGCGTGTGCGTGTGCGTGTGTGTGCATTGGAAAATGGTCTCAACAGTGTGAATGACCGGAGGGAGGCAGCACCTGCCCCCCCTTCAGTTGGCATCTGTGCTTGGCTCCAGCCTGGGCATTGCAGAGGGCAGCCAGCTGCCAGCGTTGCCCCTCGTACCTGTGAGATAGTGCAGAGTGTGGGCTCAGAAATATTTGCATGACTCACTTCTCTGCGCTGTTCTGGCACATCTGAGGGATCCCGGGGCATTTGCACATGCTGCTCCTTCAGCCTCGGTGGCTCTTCCTGTCTCTTGGCTCAGTTCACACTCCTTCCACATTATTGGAGGAACATTTTAGTTTTAATCCACTAACCCCATCAGTCAGGGACGTTCCCTCTGACCTCAAGGGCTTCGACACTCAGGTACTTCCGGCTATCTTGAGTGGCTCAGTGGGAGCTGAGGAAGCCCGTTGCAGCCCTCATTTAAGCAGCTGAAAGACCACTCACCAACAAAACAATCAGAGCAAAATGCATCCCACCTCCTTCTGAAGTTCTGCAAGTTCCTGGAGTTCCTCAGTGGGTTAGCTTTGCCCTGTCTCCTGGTTTCTGGATGATTGGAATAGAAGGTTCTAGAAGTTTGTCCTACCATCCCAGAAAGCTGGGGCTCACCACATTCTGGGAATTTGGGGAGCCATTCAACATTTTCCCTATGAAGCTTCTTCAGTAATCCTTTATCAGCAGCCAGCCCCCTCTCTGAAGGCCAGGCAGCCCTGCTGACTGGGCTCTGCTAACCTCTGAGATGGGTAAGCAGGGTATCTGCAGGTGCCTCCAGCCCTCTGCCTACCACCCAGACACTGGCCTCATTGGCTTCGGAGCATTTCTTCTGCCCAGTGGGAGAGGGAGCTGCAGGCTCCCCTGAATGACAGCCACAGCCTGAGAAGGTGTCCATGCAGATGGAGTAGCAGAAGGATGTGTGGCAGATAGACCCTGGCCAGCGGAAGGGGCTGACACATAGGCTCACTCCAGGAAGCAGGAGGCCGCCCTCCCTTGGCACCATGCCCCGGTGGGCATGTTGGGTGCTCAGCAGTTTCGCCAGCCTCCAGCACACATGTGGACACCTCCTCTCTGATGTGACAAACAGCCAGTGCCTCTGACATGGCCAGCTGTCCCTGGAGTGCAAGGTCACCTCGGTTAGGAGCGACCACACTGAACTCACACAGACTGAAGGACACATCTGGGTTGGGCTTGAGCTGACCCACAAATGCTGACTGGGGACAACAGGACCCTGGGCCCCCACACCTCATTCCTGTTCCCAACCATTGCGGTCTTTGTCCCTTCTCAGGTGGACAGATCTAGTTCTGCTGTTCCCCATTGGATTGCTTGAATTTAGTTAGCTTCATGAACCTCAGTTTCCTCATCTGAGAAATGGGCTTGTCATTCCCTCCTGCCAAGGCTCGTTTGGAGATGTGCATGGAGATCACTATATTCATTACCTCGAAAATAATAATGTAACAACTGACAATGCTGACTCTTCCAAGCCCCATACTAAGCAATTTATAAGTCTTAACATTTTGAGTTCACAACGAACTGAGGCTGGGCTGATGTGGCAGCTCTGCATTGTCGTCCCCGGCTATGGACTTGTTCTGCTCTGCTCCCTGAGACGCTACCCTGCCCCAAGGTGTAAGATATCTGAGCTTCACATTCACATCCAGCCAGCGGGAAATGGAAAAGTAGAAGCCATATCTGTTCCCCTCTAAAGTTCATTTTGCCACACAGTTTAGAGTGGCATTCCATGGGTCATAACTTGATTACATGGCTACATCTAACTGCAAGGAAGGCTGGGAAATGTAGTTTTTATCCAGGCATCCCTGTGCTCCTCTGAAACTCCATAGCACTACACGAAGAAGTACTGGAAGATACGGAAAAGACAATTAGCACTCTTGGCCATCTCCCATTTCACAGATGGGGAAAGTGAGGCACAGAATGGTCAAGGGGCTCCTGCACAGAGAATAAAACAAGGCAATGTGTGTAAAGTGCCAGGCACCTCATAAGTGCTCAAAACCACTGAGCCTCTTTCCCGTGCATGGCTTATTGTAGTGGCTACTAACTGGTGGTCAACTTGTTACACCCAGCTGAACTGAATTAGAGTGGTACTGGGTGAGGGAGGCCCACCTGAGGGCCATTGCCAACAGCATAAGAGGCCAGACAAGAGAGGCTATCGGAATGCTGTTAGGGATACTGTTTGGAGAAGCCATTGGAGTTTTGGAAGCTGTTGGTTCTCTTGGGCTGCTCTGCTGCTGGGGGCCCTTGTCATGCTGGCTTTCTCAGTGAACTTGTCACTGAGAATGAGGGAAAGGTGGTGCACTGCTCAGCGTCATGGAGAAGATTGTCGGGTTGGCTTTCCTGATGGGAACTCAGCTTTCCTTATGGCTGGAGGAGCTCGGGACCTCGCTGTTGCTGAGGATGGCTCCCCAGAGCTTTGGGGGAGCTCTGGTGCTTACCTTGAGTGTTGTTTCTTCCTGGCTCCAGTTCAGACCCCTTACCCTGCTAGCACAGATCCTTCATCCCGCTGGCCATAGACTTTCTAGCTTCTACCATTGACCTTTGGACCTTCCCAGTGCAGATCCATGAAGCAGGTCTGAGTGAGACTTTGTCATGGGTTCTAGGCTTCCAATTGAACTTGTCAGGAGAATTGTTATGAGCTCTAGGATTTCGGCTGGACTCATGCAGAATATTAGGATTCAGGTCCTTGGCTGTATTCTTTGGTCTTTAGTGTGTGGACAGATTTCCTACACTTCTTATATATGGTTCTTTGGGTGATTCCTATACAATATTATAAAATGTGTCCTGCATTATCTTGTTCCCCTTGCAAAAGCTCCAAACCTACTGCCGGGCGTGGTGGTGCACGCCTGTAATGCCAGCACTTGGGAGGCTGAGGCAGGAGGATTGGTGCGAGTTCAAGACCAGCCTGGGCTACAAAAGTGAGCTCAGGACCAGCCTCAACTGCATAGCGAGACCCTGTCTCAAAAAGACAAAAAAAAAAAAAGCTCCAAACCATGACACTCCCAGTATCATCGGTTGTGATTTTTCAGTCAGGGGAGCATGCTGGAGTGTCTGTATCTTCAGGCCTAAGGAATCTCTTTCTGTTCCTGAAACATATCCATTTGAGACCCACAAAATAACTCGGAGGTTTTCAGGCTAATCTAGCAGGCTGAGCTGAGGTTACTGACCAGGAAGCATCCCCTGAGCTGCAAGAAAACTGTGGTCAAGGGAGAAGAGGCTTTGCCATGGCTGCACTGCCAGCTCCCAGACCTAGAGGAGCAGCCCGGGCATTTCCTCCAAGGGCCCCAGGGAAGCAGCCTGCCTCAGCCCGGCAACCTACATCCCAGACTCGCCTTCCTCTGCTGCTCAGCTGGGTCCCACCTGCTCAGCCTCCAGCCTTTAATCCTGGCCCAGGCCTCCTTTCTGGCCTTGTTGCCTATTCTCTGTCTGTGTCAGTGTTTAATCCCTCACCACCCTGCCTGGGGGACTTGTGCAAGAAATAGACCTGGATGTGGGGTTGTTGCAATTTCCTGGCTACCAGAAGCTAGACCCTCCGCCCTCAATTGGAGGTGGGGTCCCGCCCAGGGGAGGGACTGCCAGTGGGGAAAACTGTCCCAAGCCCACACCCCTCTGATTACTGGCTCTCTGGGATTCCCTGGGGAATGAGATGGGAAAGGATTCTTTCCAAGGAGGGGAGAAGATTTTCATTATAGATTAAAAGGGCTCAAGATCTTAGACAAGTCCACCCCTCAGTGCTTTTCTTGTGTCTTGAACTTCATTAGTAAAGTGATGCTTGGGACTAAGCTAGCTATCCTGTGACTCTGAGGCATAAAGCTAATGACAGAAAACAAGCCCACAGAATGAGGAAGGTTGAAAGTGACCAGTTATTATGTGGCATCGTTGGGACTCTTCCTTGACCCCAAAGCTGTCTACCTCCAGTTTGTGAAATGAATCAATGGCCAGGTGGTCAGCCCTCCCGGTGGCGTCTCAAGCTCAGAGCTGGAGGCATTCCCAACAGGACCCTTGAGCCCCACACATTATATTTTGAACCTCAAGCTTCCACCCCCAATTTCCAGGCAGCAAAATCACCCCCTATTTCCAAGAGTGGCTGACACCCTGCCTCCCCTCCCTTGGGGGCTGATGTGAATCTGCTCACATCTTGTGCAAGAGGAAGAAGATACAAAGAAACGCACACCTCTGGGGGAAATGCAGACATTGATGCAACTTCAACAGGCACAGCACTGGCTGCTGCTTCTCCTTTTTTTTTTTTTTTTTTTTTCTGAGACAGGATGTCACTATGCAGTCCAGGCTGGTCTTGAGCTCGTTTTGTAGCCCAGGTTGGTCTCCTGCCTCAACTTCTACAGTGCTGGGATTGCAAGTGTGCACCGCCATGCCTGACACACAGCGCTGGCTTCTGATTGGAGGCTTGGACCCCTCCGCGGGTCATAGACTCAGGGTTTGGGGCAATCACAGAGAATTACCGTGCCTAAGTTCCATGGTTAGTGTAACTCCACAAGTGCCACGGCAAGCACTTCCTTCGCACCAACTCATTTCCTCTTTACAGAAGTCCTCTAAGCAGAGTCTATCATGCAACCCACTCTCCAGGTAAGGAAACTGAGGCACAGAGCTAAACACTTTCACAGGAGAGCTAACTAGCGGTGGTTTTGGCCATAAGCACTTCTTTCATTTACTTTGAAAGGAGTTTGGTGTGGTGCTAGGGTTTAGCTCTAACTATCCCGGCAAAGTCGCACGAATGTGGGAAGTGATGGGATTCTGGGGAGTTGTAGCAGCAGTGGGTTCCTCCACTAATGAATTCGTCGGCTGAAGGTGTGATGGGAGATGGGGTCCCCTAGGAGCGGATGTAAGGGGTGTGACTGGAAGGCTATGTTCTTGTCCCTGGCTTTTCCTGGCTCTTTCCCCACTGCATGAGTTAAGTATCTTTGCCTTAAGGCAGGGAAGGAAGTACCTTCCCTGTGCCACCCTGCTTCTGCCTTGGACTAAAACTTTGAACCAAAATACTGTAACTTTCTTCTCTTTTAAGTTGCAGATGTCAGTATTTTGTCTCAGCAACAGAAAGGGATGGACTGATAGATGCAGTCAGCCCTGGAGTCCTCTAATCTTGACCTCTGATGTCCTCAGTGCAATCGTCGTGACAAGAGAGTCGCGAAGGCTGGGTATCCCTTTCCCCAGGGAAAAGAGACAGGGACAGCACTGTAAGCTTAAGGGAGCCCTCTCTCGGATGCACGCCTCCCAGCTGATTTCCGGTGGCGTCTCATTGGCTAGAGCCAGGTCACATGCTTACCTTGGGCCAATCACTGGTGGACGAATGGGTGTGGCCTAATCAGCTATACCAGTCCTGTGCATGCTGGAACCCTGGTTTGTGCCCTCAATGGGCAAAGAAGGTGATGGATGACAAGGGCCAGGTGGCTGGTGGCACAGTACATGCCTACCCCCTAATTATTAGTTGATCTGAAATTCAAATTAGCCGGGCCTCTGTAGTTTTAGCTGTTAAATGTGCTGACTCTCATCTATCAGGAAGCATAAGCGGCAGTGTGGGCTTTGGGTGTGATTTGTCTCTGGGGTGAACATCAAGAAAGTCCCACAGCGCCATACACCTGACCCCCTCGGACGTTATCCTGTGTTTTCCCACTTTTGATAGCGAGACAGGCACAGGGTAATGTGTCAGAAAAACACGTGTGCGCGCGCGCGCGCACGTGTGTGTGTGTGTGTGTGTGTGTGTGTGTGTGTGTGTGTGTGTGTGTTTCGGGGAATGGCACCTTCTGTCTGGCCCTGGGTCTGGGTGGGCAGTGCAGAAATTGGGAACAGGTGAGCCAATCAGTGGGGAGGAGGGCAGTTAGGAACACAACGCAGTCAAATCTTACAGCCTCAAGAGGTGCTGCGAGTGAAGGTTTTTATGTGACATCTCTTAGTTTATGAACATTGGTGTAAATTTAATGAGAGTGTCCTGGGGGTCAGGGGAAATCCTGCCTGCAGTGCGCTGGCTGCCCAAGAAAGTTGCGGCTGCTCAGCCGTGAATGAGGAGGCTGCATGTGGGCTAAAGCTGTAGAGAAGAGGCGTTGGCCTGTGCGAGTATAGCCTGCTTGGGGTAGGATGTAGCCAGGCCTGGGTTCAAATCCCCTCTCCACCCAAGAGCTACTGTGCACTATGGCTGGGGTTCATAGCCTTGCTGTTTCCAAATCATGGAGCAGATACAGCCCCTCTATGTGACTGTGAGCACCCAATCCCCACAGAGAAGTTGCCTGGCACAGCGGGGGATGGAAGCATGAGGGGCTGGGGTGGGGGTGGGGGGCAGTGTTCCACACATGCTAATTCCCTCCCTTGCCAAGGGCTCTTGGCTTAGATCTTGTTGCTTGGTGCATTGTTTTTTCAAACCCTATGGCTTCCCTCCTTCCTCTCCTTCCTCCCCCTTCTTTCTTTTTCTCTTGCTTTTCTTTTGTAATTAAATAGCATAAAGATTTAGAACCAGATGCCAGGAGGCCCTGGCTGTGCTCCAGGCTTGGGGGAGACCTGGGGAAGGTCCTCCTCCTGGGACAGGCAGCGGAACTGACCTGAGACCCAGGTCTCTCCTGTGCCAGGCGCTTGGAATTCTGCAGCCTTGGATGGGGACAGGAGGCTGGGAGAGGTGGCCTTGGCGGGAGGGCCCAAGAGCAGCTGAGTCAGAGTGCAGTCCTGGGCTGCGGGAGGAACACCCTGCACAGGGCCGCCCCCAGGGACTTGCTCAGCAGAAGGCAGAAGCCTGGCGGCTGTAAACGCCCAGGGAGGGGGCGGGGTTGCTGTCTCCTGGGGATTTGGGGTCAAAGTTCTGGGTAAATCCTCATCCTGCTGATCCTGGGATCCCCGGCCCCTCCCTCCTCCAGACCCTTGGCTCACTCTCCAGGGCCGTCTTCACACAGCACCTGCTACCTCTACACGTTCTGTCCCCTCTGCCTGGGAAGTTCTTGCCCTCTTCTCAGGCCTCAAGAGGCCAGGTTTCCTTGTCCTCTGTACTGGAGCTTACAGGTCACCCCAGCAGTGGGAAGTTATTCAGCTCCCCAGTGGTGCTCTGAGTCCTACACATCACCTGGGGCTACTATGAACTGTCCCGTGGGTCTCTGGGTTGCTTGGCCACCTCCTCCTTTGCCAACTGTGGTGACTGTGTCTCCTGCTGTGACCTAGCATGGCCACTGAGAAGGCCTAAGTGGCCAGATGGTCGTGTCTGGCCCAACTGACCTCCTTGGCCTGATTCCTACCAGCTGCAGCCACATGGGCCCTCTTCCTGTTTCTCCTCCCCTCCAGGCTTGGTCTTGCCTCTGGGCAGCGTGTTCCTGGAATGCATGTCTC
The DNA here is from genome assembly GCA_004027025.1 of Myocastor coypus. NCBI lineage: Eukaryota > Metazoa > Chordata > Mammalia > Rodentia > Myocastoridae > Myocastor > Myocastor coypus. The sequence goes on from PVJA010010060.1 coordinate 29,549, forward strand.
AAGCCCTCTCAGGCACCCCTCAGCCATGTTGCCTTCCCTGCCCCTCTTTCTTCTTTCACATGTAGCACTGTCTGAAGTTATCTTGCTTGTTTATAGATATTTGACTGTCTTCTAGGTGAATTCAGGGCTGGGACAAAGCCTAGCTTTCCCCAGCTTCCCTTGCAGCTAGGTTCAGCCACATGTCTGAGTGCTGGCCAGGGTTCGAAACAGGGAGTTGTGTGGCAGATCCTAAAATCCTTTCTGGAGATTTAGCTGGTACCTGCCTATAATAATAATTTGCATCTAGATGCCCCCAGCAAAGCCTCATGCAGTCATGGGAGAGGGGGGGTCAGGCTTTTCAGCAGTGGCTGAATCGAGAGCTTGTGGTTGATTCATGGTGCAATACTGGGATTAAGGGTAGCTGATTTCTGCCTCCATCCACTGATTAGATTAGTACTGTCCTAACCCTCATAGGCTGAATACAATATAAAAGGGGCAGAAAGACACTGTTAAGCATGTTTGTTGCTTTCGCTGTCTTCCACCACCATAAATTATTGTTCTGCCATGTGCCACTCTGCCTTGGAGTCAGCCAATGAGGGACTGAAAACTCTACAAACTGTGAGTCCATCTTCAACTCTGAGCATTGGATCTTTTATCTCAGCAATGAGAAGAGTAACTAAGACACTGCCCTTTGCATATCATCCTTTCTTTCCTACTCTTCTATTTGGAAGACAGATGCAAAGGCTGGTGCAGTGGCCTCCCTCTTGGGTCATCAGAAAGAGAATCACCCCCTTAGGCATGGCAGAGTAGTGTGCAGGAAGGAGGCTGATGCGGAGGGCCTTGTAGAGGTGCTACTTGTTTCTTCCCCCACATGCATTTGGATTTCTGTCACATATAAGAAAAGTGAACCTCTTTTTTGTTTTTTTGTTCATTTATTCAAGTTAAATACACTATATTTTATTATGACTACACTTGTATACTTCAAGCCCTGAAACCTGATATAAATGTCAGCTAGCATTGAGTTTGGGTCTCCATGTTTTAGGATATAGTCTACAGAACTTTATTTACCATGGAAAGGATTTTAGTCGGGGTAATCACAAGAACCCTGGCCCAGAAAGGGTAAGTGACTTTCCTGAGGCCACTTAGCAGGTAGGGGCCAAGTTAGAGCTTGACCCCAGGGACCCAGATCCTAATCCCTAGCCCTCATTTCTCAGAATCTGCTTGTGGTGCTACTGGGCCTGCCCAAGGCTCAGCTAGGACTCAGGACTAGGGCAGGGAGATCTCTGCTCACTCGGCCCTCTGGCCCAGAGCATGCTGGGAACTCAAGAGAAGGACCCACTGAGGGCTTTTCCCCAGGTGCGGAATCCCAGCTGGCTGTGCACCCTACCTCCTGGGTCCTCATATTCCCATGGAGCAATAGTCCCAGGTCACTGGGGCTGTAGGGTTTCCTAAATCGCTGTGTTCCAACTGTCTGACCCCCCCCCCCAACAGAGGTCATAGCACTGTCCCCACAGGGCAGAGGCTTTTGAGTCGTTGCTGTGTCACTGATGATGGAGGTGGCTTACCAGGTGTTAACTTCCAGGTGAGTTCTGGGTTCCTGAGGACATCACTTTCCTTGTGTGTCTAGTCACTGTCCCTCCTGTATACAATCAACATGCAGGTGCTGAGAAGCCACTGGGGCTGGGGTTGGGAATTCAGGGTGACCAGGTGGACAAGGACCTTCCTTTCCTACAGCCAGAAAGCTGCACAGACCCACTGCCTGCCCTGCCTACCCTACCTGCACTGCCTGGAGCTTGTTCTCTGTCTCCTGCTGCCCCCATCGGAGATGCCCCCTGCGACACCACCCTGTCCAGACACTGGTTTGAGTTCAGCCCCAGATGAAAAGATCTCCATGACACCTTTGCTTCCTTGTGCACTGTCCCCATTACCTACTGGACTGTCCCCTCCCAGCACCCTGTAGTCCTGGCCAGGGCACCAAGGACAAGGCCCAGCACATAGTGGGTGCTCAGAAGACACTTGCACCATGAATCCATGTAGTTCATTTCTGATGTCCCTTATCACATTATACATTAATTTAAAGATGTCCCTGCTCCCATGGTGGCTTGGCTTAAAAATTTTCTGTGGCCCATGTGACATGTAAGCTGGACTCACTCTAAAGGATCTACCTAAAGGCAGAGAGTCTCATGGTGCAGACTGACCCCATGGGCAAGAGGCACTTTTCTGTGCCTCGGTTTCCACATCTGTGAAATGGGCCTTGGCACATAATTTATCTCCTAGCAGGCTGCTAGACCTCAGCCCATGGACATTTGGGGCCAGACCTTCTCCACGGTGGTGCTTCCCATGCACCGAGCGCTGTGCAGCCGTGCTGCCAACCTCCACCCACTGGAAGCCAGAGCATCTCCCAGTCATGACAGCTTTGCATGTCCCCTCTGTCTCTTGTCCTCAGCTGAGGAGCATGGCCTTGTGGGGCAGTCCCAGGGTGGAAGGAGACGCTTTGCAACATAGTACTGGGCACAGGCTGTGCAGAGGCTGCCCTGATGGCACCGCTGTCTGGCTGTGGGTCGGGAATGCAGCCCTCTGGGCCTCGGCTGCCTCTATGGCCCAATGGGTGGAGAAGCCCAGGGGGTCCTGGGAGCTAATGCCACACTCAGGACACCCTAAGAGCTGCATAAGCAGAATTCTGAGGATGCCAAGGGGTAGTGGCCTGGGGGGCCTGGACCTCGCCCTGCGCCCATAGAGACCCTCAAGCACAGACAGCCCTGCCCAGGAGGAGCTGGCCCTGTGGTGCCATTTAATAATTAAGCTGGAAAAGGGATGACAAGGCTGAAAGGCCAGCAGCGTGGAAGCCTGGCCTTGCTGGCTTTGGTGACGCGATGGCCCTGGGATCATGGCCCTTCTCTGGCCCATAAACAAGGGGTTGGGCCTGAGACAGGCGAGGCCAGGCCAAGGTCTGTGCTGGTGGCCTCCTGATAGAGTCACACAGGGGTGGGTGCTCCCGGCTGTGAGAGGGGTGCTGTGAAATGAGAGGTGTCCCCAGGCAGCACCTGCCTCCGCTGCGCTGTGGGCATCTGGGCTCTTCCTTCCTCGCCTGCCCCCTGGAGTCCACCCTGACTTGCTGAGCACTTGCTACATGCAGGCTCTGCCAGGTGCTTTACACAGCAGACACCCCCAGCACAGGAGGTGCTCTGTCCCCTCACCAGTGAGCCAGGTCCTATCACTGGGCCATCCACAGCCCTGGTGAGGAGCTGGAAGCTCCCAGAATAGGGTCCATGGGCCCTGGGGGCCAAACCAGGTTGCAGCTGGGCTCTTAGCTCCCAGACCCACTCTTCTGTTGTGTCTATCTCTGTCTCTGTCTCTGTCTCTATCTGTCTGTCTCTCTGTTGCTCTCTCTGTCTCTGCCTCTTTGTGTGTTTGTCTGTCTGTCTCTCTCTATCTCTGCTTCTCTCTCCCTGTGTCTATCTCTGCCGCTCTCTGTGTGTGTGTGTGTCTCTGTTTTTCCCTGTCTGTCTCTCTCTCTGTCTCTCTCTCTCTCTCCCTCTCTCTCTCTGTCTGTCTCTCTCTCTCTGTCTCTGTCTCTGTCTCCCTCTCTCTCTCTGTCTGTTTCTCTCTCTCTCTCTCTCTCTCTCTCTCTCTCTCTCTCTTTCCCTCTCTCCCTCACTCTCTCTGTCTAACTCATTTCCCATTCTCTCCCCTCCCTCTCCTGGTCCTCCCCCTCTGCCATCTTCCTGTTTGTTCCGTCTTTCCCTCTGCCCCACCCCCTTCCCGGCTCCCCCATCAGGCCCTGCATTTCCTCTCCTACCCCCTGCCCCCATCTCCCTCGGACTGCCCCACCTCTGTCTCTGCAGTCAGCCCTGTCCCCACGCCAGCACATTATGTCCCTGGTCAGACCCTGACGTCAGGCGGGGCCTGGCGGGCAGCCACGGGACGCTGCCGGGCAGGCAGGCCGAGGGAGCACACACTTCCCGGTCCCCACGGCAATGTGGCCACCTGCTGGGTCCAGGCACAGTGCAGGGCTGTGTCCTCCTGCCCTGGCCTTCGCTGGCCTCCTGGGAACGGAGGATGCAGGCCACCTGCCTTTCACCCTCAGCCGAGAGAGAGAGAGAGAGCCCCCATCCTTGCTTGTCCCAGCCTCGTGGGGCAGTGAGCAACCTGCCTGTATGGCCCCGGCCAAGCCAGGGGCTCTGTAAAACCAGGTCTCCGGGCACCTGCCCCTGGTGCGCAGAACAGGCCAACCCTCCATGCTGGTGTCACCCCCATCCAAGGCAGCATGCTCAGGGTGGGGTGTCGGGCAGAGCTGGGAAGGCAGGGTGTCGCCATGACGGGAACGTGGCTGGGGATTAGTGGGCAGGGATGAGTGCGCCTCAGGGGATGCCAGGCAGAGGGAGGGACGGCCCCACCCCAAACCCAAACAGGGCCCGGCTGAGAACTTCTCCCTAGCTCCAGCTCCAGGTCTCACAGCCATGTGAGCTTTAGTAAGCGGTTTTTAAAAAATGTGACATTTCTTGTTTGGTTTGTTTGGGTTTTTACCCTTGAATTTCAAGGCAAAGCAGTTTCCTTGAAGTCCATCTTCTTGAACTTCCTGATTTAAAAATAGGATCAGGCAGATCTGGGTCAAACTCAGCCATGGCTTTACTCCCTGAGCCTCAGTTTCCTCATCTGTCAAATGGGCTAATAAACGAGAGCACTGCTGTGGGGAGAGAGCAGAACCTCGTTCATAAAGCACAGAGCAGACCTCGATGCGGAAGGAGGTCTCTGCGCAGGGGGCTTTGCTTTGTTCATTTTGTTCTCATTTGAAGAGATTCTTAAAAGGGCAAAGCAGGAAACAAGAAAAGTCACCTCGAGTGAGTGCCGTGATTTTCACAGACATCTGGCTCGGCTGACATATTCATACTGAGCCCCTGTGGTTGTCTGACTCACAGTTACCTTTTCCAACACTTTTGCTTATTGTTACACAGCACTATACAGTCACAGCTCGCCGCTTAATAAACACAGGGCAAACGCGCACGTTCGGAAGCCCCTGGGGTCCTCCAACAAGCCCCTGCGCACCGGCCTTGGCCTCCGGTCTGCTCAAGCCAAGGCCTCTCCCTATGCTCCCCTCCCCTGCTTCTGAGTCACCTCTGACTCCCGATCTCGCCTCTCGTCGTCCTGTGTCCTGTCATTCTGTCCTGCCATTCAGTCACTCCTGACATCAGTAGCGTCCCGAGGAGTGGGGGGGTAACGATTCAGAAGGTGGCTTCCGGGCTCCCTGTCACTACGCCATCTTGCAGCTATGGGAGTCCTTTTCTGGTGCCCCAGAGCTCAGGACGGAGTCTGTGTCCTGGTGCAATCTGTGTCTGCCTTCCTCGGCCCACAGTGAACTCCAGGGGGCAGAGACAGCCACCCTTGTCCCCGGCTCCCAGCAGCCCGCACGCGCGCGCGTGCACATAGTAAGCCCTCTCTGAACAGTCCCCGAATGAAGGACTGGATGAACGAGTGGATTTTCACAAAGAGCACTGCGGTATCCTGTGGGCTTTTTCACTCGACCTACAGATCTCTGCACAGGCAGCAGCCCCAGCCTTTCTCAAGTCTGTACTGAGGCGCCACAGTAAACATCTTTCTGACGCTGACCAGAAGCTGCTTCTGCCCCCGACTGAGAAGCTCCTTTTCAGATGCAGATCTCTTAATAAATTCCATGTGATCTCCAGAGCCCTCAGGCAGGCGGGCAGCCTTTTCGGCCTTTTCGTTTACTGTTAGCCAGAGCCTTTACTGGCTACATGAGCCCATTGTTTTCTGAGACAAGTCAAGATTTACAGTCTGTCTTTGACATCATGTTTTTCCAGAGAAGCTTAAGACTTGAAGAATTCAGCCCTCCCTGCTGTTTCCACCAGTTAAAGGTCTGTGGATTTGCTGCCTGCCATTGGGAAGCTGTGCGTAAGTAACCCTTACCTCCCTGACGTGTCACCGTGGACAGCCCCAAGTGCATCCTACCTCAGGGCCTTTGCGCTGGCTGCTTCTGCTGACTGGAATAGCTGTCCTCAGAGATTAGCTGCTCACCTTCTTCAGGACCCTGTCCAAACACTACCTCTCAACCATTTTTTCAGGGTCACACGCCCCATTTTCATTTCTTCATAAGACATTATAGATGATATTATATTAGCATTTGGGAGACTGTCTTCCCCGCAATGAAATCAGAGACTCGTCTTCTTTCCTACAGGGGCCCAGAGTCTAAGACAGGCTTGGAAGCTACGCAGAACCCTGGGGGACTTTGGGGGAACCACTCAATGTTAGCTCCAGTGATCAACACTTCCTTCATGGCCCAGGGCCCTATGTCATCATGGGGTCACCAAGACCTATCTACTGAGCACCCACTGGATGGCCTGCCCCACTGAGCACTAAGATGGGTAGGTCCCTCCCCTTGTCAGGGAGACACATCCACCTCAGGTCACTACTCTGCATTGGCTTGGCCTTGGAGAGGGCAGGGAGGAGGGCCCCTGGCACCTGTGGATGTGGTCTGACTTGGCCCTTGCTAAGCTGTAAAACAATAAGGTGACACCTAAGGCAGATGCCTGTTGGCTTCTGTCCTTCACATTGTCCCCTTGCCCTGTGTGGAGGAGACAGAGCAGAGCAGAAGCCCTTCTGCTTCCTGCACAGGCCTCTCAGGGTCTACTGTGGAGCTGGACTCAGTCCTTCTTCCTGACTGCCTGGCACCTCAGCCCCAGCCTAAGGGCCTCTCGTGCCACCCTGGCTATGCAGCTCGCAGAGAGACACCAGAAACACACCAGCCGGACCTCCCTGTGTCCTGGTCTTGGTCAACCCAAAGACCTTGCTTCAGGCATCCAAATGGGAAGGGTTTCTTTTTTTGTTGTTGTTTTTTTTTTGTTTTGTTTTTGTTTTGCTGGCTCAGGCTGCCATATGGGTGAGTGTGGGGAATTGAACCGTCATCCCCTGGCCTGACTGGGATTGCCCACACAGGCACTTAAACCACTGAGCTAACCAGAAAAACAAGGTATCCAAATGGAAGAGCCCAGCAGGACAGCACAAGAGGTGCAGAGAGGACCCCGGTGTGGAACCTAGGTACAGAGAGGACTCAGGAGTGAGCCCCAAGTGGGGGGTGGTACTCCCAGACAGTGCCATGTAAGAGTCACTTGGTCAAGGATGGACCCCTCAGGGTAGCTTTCACCAGGATTAGGGTTAGGGTTAGGGAACTGTGCAGGGCTGGGAGGGAGAGTTTTATAAAACCAGGGACTTGTGGTTCTTTTTTTTTTTTTTTTTTTTTTTTTTTTTTTTTTTTTTTTTATTGTTCTACTTTGGCCCAATAGGACTACTCAGCTGGGCATGGTAACACAGGCCAGGCCTATAAACCAGGCACTCATGAGGCTGAAGCAGGAGAATCATTGCTAGTTCAAGGCCAGCCTGGGCTACAAAGTGAGTTTAGGGCCAGCCTGAACTGCATAGTGAGACCCTGTCTCAAAAACTTGATTCTCAACAATTCAAAGCAGGGAAAGCTGTTCAGGGCAAGACTGCTAGAAAATTGGCTTTTGTGAGGGATCCAGTAGGAAACGGTGCCAGGCGGAGAAAGGAGAAGCGAAGTCATCTCTCGTCATAAGCAACATGACTGTGAATGGAGAAAAATCCAAGGCAGTGACAGAAAGTGACTGATCCCAGGTCCAAGCCGCAGCTTTGCAAACCACAAAACTCTCCCTTTTGGGACACCTGGCAGCACCCCCACATTGTGATGAGGCCTGGGGTAGCTGGTTCACTTAAGGGGCATCCACCGTTCATTCATCTGCCCACCACTCACACATCTGTCTACAACCCACCCACCCACCTATCCATCTATCCACCCACTCATCCATCCATTCACTACATATCCATCCACCCATCCATTCATTCACCCACCACTCATCCATCCACCTATCTATCCACAACATGCTCATCCATCCCTCCAGCCACCCACCTATCTGTCCACCCACTCATCCATCCACTATTCACTGACCTGCTCACCCATCCATCCATCCATGCATCCATCCATCCATGCATCCTCTATACAAAGCAAGTGCCAAACCAGAATATTGTGCCCAGGGGGCTGATGATGCACAGGCACTATGTTCAGACCCCATGGGGACCCCTCATTCAGTCCTCCTGACAGCCCAGAAGCCAGCTCTGTCCACACCCTGTGTCAGAGATCAGGAATCAGGCTACAAGCTCCAGAACCAAATCAACAACCCCACAGCTCACTGTAGAGACCCACAGGCTCTTGCCTGGCTCTGCAATCCATACCTCTTGGGATCAGTGAAATTCCCAGATCCTGAGGAACCTCAGAAGCCCGGTCAGATCAAGCTTGGCTCTAGGATCAAACACGTCTTGGCTTAGATCTCCTACATCTTCATTGTGTGACCTGGTGTCAGTGACTTCACTCTCAGGACCTTGTTGCCTTCCAAGACAGGGTGGCTCTCGTCCCTATCTCACAGGATGGCCATAGGATTCAGTGTCCTGTGTCCCAGGCAGAGCATGGGGCCTGGTGTTGAGTAAGCACTCATTAAATGCTGTCTCTTATTTTTATATATTGCACAGGATCTAGGCACCCTTTGAGCATGTTTATGTTTATGTGTGTGTAAAGCTCCTTTATGAATCCTGATACACCCTGCTATCCTCCTACTTACCCACCCAGCAATTTATTCAACCAATTTACTTAACAAAGACTATGCATCCCCAAGGCTTTAGGCTCTGAAGTTGCAGAGGTGGTGGAGACACAGACTCTCATCCCCCTGAACTAGCACGCCGGAACGTTCGCTAGTTAGCCGTGTCTCCGTGCTCCAGCTCTATCCAAGTCCCAGGGCTGGCCCACGACAGGCCCAGGTTGACGTGCACCAATGAGCCAATGGTTCCTGGATGTGCACTGCTTGCCTTGGTGCGTGTGGACTTCTTCCCCTCCCACTAGCACAAGGGGGAAGGACCTTGGCTCTTTACCTTTGTTCCCCAGGTTGGACACTGCTGGGCATAGGAGAGGGACCATGAAACGTCCAGAGCACCAGTGAACAGGCCTTTCTTCTGACCCGTCTTACCTGTCATTCTCACTGGCCTGGGAATCTGGGAGTGTGTAGTCCAGAACAAAGTTTTGCTTGTTTCTAGTTCTTCTGAGGCCAGCACAGAGCTTGGTATTAAGGAAGCTTTGTAAGTGTTTATTGGACAGATAGGAAGATGGATGGATGGATGGATGGATGGATGGATGGATGGGAGGATGGATAAGGGGTAGAAAAATGGAAGAATAGATGGATGGATAGGAAGATGGATGGATGGGAGGATAGAAAGATGGATGGATGAGTGGGTGGGTGGATGGATGAGTGGGCAGGTAGGTGGTGGATGGGCAGATGAGTAGGCAAGTAGGTGGATGAATGGGTGGATGGATGGATATGTAGGTGGGAGGGTGGATGGGTAGGTGGATGGATGGATAGATGGATGGATGGGTAGGTGGGTGGGCAGATGAGTGGATGGTAGGTGGGTGGGTAGATGGGTGGATGGGTAGGTGAGCAGGTAAGTGGGTAGATGGGTGGATAGATGGATAGATGGATGGATGGGCAGGTGGATGGATGGATGGATGGATGGATGATGGATGGATGTGTAGGTGGGTGGGTGGGTGGATGGATGGGTGGATGGATGGATGTGTAGGTGGGTGGGTGGATGGGTGGATGGTGGTATGAATATGAGGACATAAGAATGGAGGGACAATGTATTGATGGAAGGATAGAGGATGAAAATATCTATATTGCTAGACCAAAGGAGGAATGATGGAAGGTTGGGTAGAGTGAATTAATAGATAGATAGAAGCAAGCATGGATGGCTGAATAGAAAAAATATCACAGTCTAGGATGCGAATGTGGGGGACACTGCTTTGCATTACACATGCACAGATGCACACAGACACACATATATACAGTCATCGTTTTAGAGAATTAGCCTCATCTCAGAGCAACAGAAACAGGGCCAGAGAATAACTCAGCCAGACTTCTTATGCTAAAGCTACTGGAAAAAAAATATGAGAAAGAAAGGGTCCCGGAGCCTCTGAGCCTCTCGAGTGCATGCTCTCTCCACAGAGACAATGGAGCGGAGCACCGAGCACCTTAGCTAAGCAGGGAGGGACTGCACAGAGAGCCAGAACTGGGGGCTCCGCAGGGGGATGGTAAGGATGCTGCTCAGCTCCGGGGGAGGTGGGGCTTGTGGAGCGGCTGTTAGAGCCCCTGCTCCCCGCTCCCTGGGGCTTCTTCCCTCCTTTCCTGCAGATGGTGAAGGCCACATTGGGGTGAAGCCTCTGGGACACCCTCCAAAACTGGCTGGTCTCCCTGGAGGCAGTGAGGAGCAGCAGGGGCTCCAGCCACCTCTCCTATGTCACATAAACAGCCAGCCAGGAGCAAGACAACCGCAAGCCTTGGGGACAGTCCCTCAGCCCCCAAGGTCCCTCAATGACATTGAGGTTGTTTGTGCCCATGGGCTCCCTTTTCACAGGCAGCGATGTGCACAGAAAACAACCCAGCTGACATGACTTGTGGCCGAGGTGGCCCTGGGATCTGCAGCTGAAGACGGGTCAGAGCCAGGTCCTGCAGAACCCTGCAGACCTTGCAAGGACATGGGTTGGACTTCGGGGCAAGGTGGAGCCTGTGAACTGTGCTCCAATAGGTTAAATGTGGCTCAAAGCCACTCAAAGCGAGTGATTAATTTATCTGAAGAAGCAGAGTAAACTTCACAGGAACAGAGAGGACCCAAGTCCTGAGGCAGAGACTCACATACCGCTGTGTGAACAGCGGTGAGCGACCTCAGGGAGGGCTTCCCCAAGGAGGGCCCTGGCGGGAGCCAGCCTGATCCGCTACCCAGCCAGTGTTTACTGAGCACCTCCTTAGTGTAGTGCATGGAGCTGGCTGTGCGGTTGCAGGGTGGCCAAGGAAGGAAGCCCAGCCCTTCAGGAGCTGAGGCTGCTATGGGATGTAAGACAGCCCCCCCCCCACACCAGTGAGCCCCAGTTTTGAGGGGTGAGTGTGACAAGGGTCAGCCGACGCTGGCCAAGTAGAGCCAGAACAGAGCATGCAGGGACAGGAGGGAGGAGGCCAGGCTTGGGAGAAGGCATCCCAGCCTTGCAGAAGGTCAGGATCCACTGCCAGCGGGTACAAGGTCACGGGCAAGTTCTCGAGGGAGCTGTGAGGAGCAGGGGTGTCTGTGGGGCTGTCTCTGTGTCCCTCTGTGTGTCCTCGTCCCTCCTCTGCCGCCTCTCTGTGTCTCCATGTGTGTCTCTGTCAGGACCTGACAGCTCCTGACTCCCCTGTGTCCCTTGCAGCCCCTGTCTGTGTCACTGTCTGACTCATCCTGGCCACAGTCATCTGGTCATCTATGTGAGAGGCCAGTAAGAGACAAGGATGCTGGGGAAAGAACGCTGGCGGGTGGGCAGGAAGCAAGGTCAGGGACACAGGGACAGCTGAGCACAGGGACAGGCAGTGACTGAATGTTCTGTTTTGGAAAGACAGCTTGGTCAGGGCCGAAGGTGGCTGACCACGAAACCTGATAACCTGACCAGACTCCGCCCCAGTGGGACCTCTGGCCTGAAGCCCATGGCTGGTGGGGCCCATGCACATTTTCCCAGGGGAGGTGGAGGGGCTCGTGAGGCACCTGGGGCCAACGGGAAGATGCACACATGTGAGCTCTCAGGGAAGCCTCAGGGGGCTTGAACAAGAAGGCCTGGCTGATCTTGAGGGGCTTTTCAAGGATCCCACAAGCTATAAGCACATACTGTGTGCCAGGCCTGGTGCTGGGCAGGATCCTGGTGTTGGGCACTGTGATTGAAGATGGTGGCTGCCCGAGCCAGAATGTCCAAGCCCTCTGACTTTGCACAAGATCCTAGACTTTGCCTCTGTATGAGGCGGAAGGACAGTAGTGCCTCAACCCTTTGGGTGAGGTTAGAATTGGCTATGATATGTAAAGTGCTAGAATGAGACTTGACACATAGTAAGTGCTCAACAAAGTGTCGATTGGTCACTGTGTGGGCCGTGAGATGGAAGCACTGAGGCCCAGCAGGCACACAAGTGGGGTTTGGACCCTTGCCCCACCGCCTCCCGGCTCCATGACCTTGGCCAGGCCTTGACACCTCTCCAGGCCTTAGCAAAGGTGGCCTCAGTGCCCGCTGGGCGTTTCCTGTCCCAAGAGGAACCAGGGAGACGGGGCACCCTTGTGCTCAGCCCAGGGGAGGCAGGCACCTCAGCTCCCCTCTCTGAGGTAGACACTGAGGCCTAGCAAGGAGAAGATGCTGCCACGGCCCCCGGGTCCCTGTCTCCTGCCTCAGCCCTGGGCTGTCCTGGACCTGAACTGCGGCAACGGCCCTACCTCTGCCTACCTGTCAGAGCCATCATGGCCTCCATGTTTAGCAATGAACTTCTGCCTCAGAGTCCCTGGGGTCTGCCTGGCCCAGAGCTCACCTCAGATGTGAACCCACAAGCCCACAGAGCAGAGTCCGCTCCATGGTGTAGTCCCCACACACCAGGCCTCAAACCCGGCCCCCTGCATCTGCCTAAGCAGGTGTGTTAAGCCACTGAGCTATCTGGCCTGACCTAACCTCTCTTCCTTCTCTCCCATGTGGCCATCAAGTCCCTGGCAACTCCCCGACTACCAGCCCAGGAAATCGATGACAAGTTCAGGAAAATTGCAGAAGGGACACATGTGGCTGGCTGTGTGAGTTTGGACATGAGATTGCCCTCTCTGGTCTTTGTTTTGTCATCTGCAGAATGGGTAGGAGAGTAGTACTCCCTACCTCAGGTAACAACCCCTCCAGCTGAGCCCTGCAGCTCCTGCCCACCCTTGCCCACCCCTCCCCTCAAGCCTGGCTTAGGTCCTTGTGGCCATGAGGGGCTCTTCAGGAGACAGTGCATTGGGACTTGCTAGCTGGTGAACCTGGACAAGAGACATAACCTCCTTTGGCCTTAGTTCCTCCCTGAATGGAACAAATGTGACGACAGTCACACTTCTGGCTTGAAACAGTCACTCGGGTAACTTGGGGCCAGGAGCTGCAGATCTCTTCAGGAATTTGATGAGAAGGGATCTGGTGGCCCTGCAGGGTACAGGGACCTGAAAGCAGGGAGGGAAGGCCGGCCTCAGGTAGGGAGCCACCAAGTCTCCATGAGGCAGGACCTCCTGCTGCTCTGCGCAGAGCCTGGGAATGGCAGAAGCACAGACCTATGAGTCCCAACTGAGACCACAGACTTCTGGCTACCTCCCACCTCTGCTGGGAATGAGCCCAGGGCTTCTGCACTGAGCCCCAACACTGGGGAGACAAGGTCTCACTACATCACAAGCTGCCCCTACGTCTCACTAAGCTGCAGCTTGGGATCCTCCTGCCTCATCCTCACGGAGCGCAGGGATTACAGGCATGAGCCACCACAACCAATTCCCTCAGTCCTTGCCGCCGTCTAAAACAGCATGCTTAATTTACTTGTCGCCGTTGAGCCCTCCTATCCTTCCCAGTGGCTGAGGGTCAGCTGCACGAGGCTGGATCCATGTTTGACTCAAACACAGGGAAAGGTGAATCCAAGTCTCCTATGTCACCCTGGCCCCACTGCAAGAGGGGATTGGGGTGATGATATTTCTGGCCAGAGCCTAGGAGATCCCAGTGTCCTGGTTTCCTGCCTGGGCACCTGTAAGGCTGGGGCTGCCCAGGGATTCAGGGGCCCTCAAGGGCAGCACAGTACAGCACAGCTTTGGGGAGCTGCCTCCGGGCACTGAGGCAGGGGTCAGTACTGCACAGTGACCACGGGACCTCACCTTCTTGTCACCAGTGCAGCCCCTCACTTAGGGAACTCCAAGCAGGGCATCACTCGCTGGGTCTGTTTCCCTAGGTAGGGTGATGATGCCTGTGGAGACGGGTGAGCTCAGGCCCCTACTGGGTGCCCAGGCAGCACTTGCCCAGCCCTGGCCAGCCCCTGTGTCCTGTTATTTTTAACTGTGACTCCTTGGTTCAGGCTGCATTTCAGGCTCTGAAGGCCTCAGGCAGGAAGACCACAGTGCAAGTGAGAGCCAGCTCCCTCATCACCCAGATCAAGGCCTGGAAACTTTAGGGAGGCCACCTTGGCCCGGGCCCTGCCTGGTGACCCTGTGTGTAGAACTATGTCATGTCACCAGATGCTGTTTGTAAACAACACTGACCTTTCCTGAGCCGGCCGAGGGGAGGAGCCCTGTGCTCAGCACCCACCCCACCTTGACCCCAGGCCACCCCTACCCTGGGAACTGTGAGGACCCCTGGCCAGCTTGTGGGGCAGAGCTGGGCACCTGACCCATCAGCCCTGCCTGCCAGTGTCAACACCTCTGAGCACCTTGCCACCGCCACCACTGCTGCTGGCCCTGGGTATTTTTAAACCCTGGCCTCGGCCAACCTCTGTCACATTCCAGCCAAGCTTGGATTTACTGTGTCCTGAGGAAGGTAGCAGGGGCTTTGAACAACAAACACTGAAGAATATTCCAGGTCCTGTGGGCCTACTATGTGCCAGGCCCCTATGTAAGAGAGGAACCTCGGGGCCCAACCTCCCAGCGCCTGTCCCCACACTGCTCACACCTGACCACATGGGACCCAGGGCCCGGGACTTGTGATCCGGTGAAGCAGCCAGGGTGAGACTCTGGGGATGGGTGCCGACAAGGTCGGACGGGGCTCAAGTCCTGCCTGACAGAGCAGTGCCAGCAGCTAAGAGGCTAAAAGGCCCCGTACCCAGAGGAGCCGCGCATCTAGGTTGATGGGAGATCTAGGGCAAAGAAAAACCTTGATTTTTAAAGACGGCCAGCAAAATTTTTACAATGTTAAAAACATTCTGGGAGCCAAGGGAAGCTGTTCATTAACAGGGCTCAGCCCAGAGTCAGGGCACGACAGAGACACACTGTGTTCTTGTTGTAGGTACACATGTGGCAGGGGCCACCCAGTGTGGCCGAGCACCTACTGTGCGTTCCGCCTGCCTCTCTGCACTGCAGGGAAAGGCAGCGGTGAGGGGCCGAGGCCAACTGGAGCTCCCCCATCCAGCAGTGTTGCAGGCCAGCTCCTCCCAGCTTAGTCTGCAGGCTTATTGAATTAGAACTTTATAATAAAAGCACAAGGAATAAACTCATCGCTTTGTATACTGTTGTCTGTGTCCTTGAGCCACTCAAGTCTGTGGTAGCCTGCATTCTGTTCCCTGGAAAGGGTGCATTTGGGAGCACGGTGAGGTGGGAAGCTGCTGAGGAAAGACTGTCTCCACCACAGTGCCTGCGCCTGGGATAACCGGGCGCCCCTCACCAAGAGGATGACATGTTTAGTGGCAAACTGATAAAAAAAAAAAAAAAAAAAAAAAAAAAATGCTGATAAACATGTAACTTGCTGAGTGGTGATCACTACCAGGAGGAAAACAATGGGGCGGGGGGAGTGGAGTGTCAAGATGGGCCGGTCCCAAAGGCTTCTGGGAGGAGGTAAGGTGGAGACTCCAGGAAGTGAGGGAGGCAGCCAGACAGAGAGCTGGCAGGGGAAAGTTTGTGCAGGAGGAGCATGGAGCTTTTGGCATGGAGGCAGGAGCTGGCTCGCTGGTTCAGACGTGGGAATATTAGTGCAGCAGGAGCACAGTGGGGTGGGTAGGGAAGAAGTTGGGAAGTAGAAATGGGTCAGCTCATACAAGGTCTTACAAGCCAAGGCAAGGAGTGGATTTTTATTTTAGCAGGGGTGGGGAGTCCGGGGGACTTTGCGGAGCGGGTAAGATGACGTTTTGTATGTCTTAGAAACATTTCCTTGGGGCCAGGGAGATAGCCTCATGGCACAAGTGCCTGCCTGGCAAGTGCAAGGTTGTGAGTTCAAATCCCGGTCCTGCCAAAAAATAAAAAATAAAAAGAAACATTTCCTTGCCCACATGGGTCCAGTGGAACACCACTGGAAGGGAGAGCAGGGGAGGAAAGCTGGCTGTCACGGTCTGGGTAGGGTGGAGAGTGGTGCCTGCAGGGTTGGAGGCTGTGAAAGTCGCAGCCGCGACAAGGACTTGGGATGCACAGTGGCCCCGCTATATCCAGGGCAGGCCCAGGGTCTCCCTTGGGTATGAAACCCCATAGATGTTTGAGTTCTGAAGACAACATAATGTCATGTTTGCAAAGACCTACCCACGCCCTCTGTTGACTTTACGCCACCCTAGGCCATGCCTGACACTTACCTGCGCAGGCGCCGTGTGTACAGCTGGCCGCAGCTTGGCCAATGGAAGCAAGAAAAATGAGCGCGCGTTCAGAGCAAACACAACTATTTAAGAGCATTTCTGATCTAGGTTGTGGTTGAATCCACACATATGGAACCCATGGGTGGCTGTCAAGACCTGTAATAGAAGATGGGTGTGGAACGTCAGAAAAGCGCCCCCCACCATGTGCCCTGAGCACCCAGGGTGGGGGCGGGGGCGCCGCTTCCTGTGGCGAGGGTTGTGGGGCTCACTGCCGATCTGCGTTTTAGGAGGAAGTGAACATGGGCTCCGTTCTGAGGAGCGTGAGGGTCCAGGTGACACCCACGGAGGTGCCTGCTCACCAGGCGGTGTGGCAGTAGGGGGACAGTCCCCTCCCCCCCGTCTCTCCGCCTTTCCTTCTCTTCCTCTTCTTTTGCGATGTTCCGATGGAACCCAGGGCCTCTCGCACGTGAAGTGCGCATCCTACACAGAGCCACAGGGAGCCAGTGACAGCCCACATGGCCAGGCAAGCAATAAGCAGATTATGATGCTGCATCTGTCAGTCGGAGGTTGAGGCACGCCCTCAGGGCAGTAGGTGAGTTGCAAGAAGGTGCAGGCTTCCAAGGTCACTGTAGCAAGGAGAAGCATCAGCCACTTCCGGTCTTCGGACGCCCAGGTGGACGAGCCCCTGCGGGCCTCCAGTGCCCTGCGGCGCCCCTGCAGCAAACGCCCAGGGAGCAGCCGGAAGCCTGTGCCAAGCCAGCTAGTTTCTTGGAGACTGTTTTTGCCAATGAATCAGGAAAGCTAAGGGAGACGGACGAGAATCCAAGGAATATTCTGGAAGCTGTGTCTCCAGATGCCGAGCATCAGGATTGGCCCTCAATCACTCTTAGAATGGGAGGATAATTGAGGCGACCCACGGGTGTGGGCTGGAGTGTTGACAGGGCCATTGCCCAGGGCTCATGAGAGGAAATATGGAGCCCAGCTCTTTGGTCTGGCAGGGGGACCACAGGCTGACCTTTGCCCTTCGATCTTTCTGCTGTGTGACCTTGGGTGTGCCATTTACCTCTCTGAACCTCAGTTTCTTATCTGTGCAGAAGTTCGGTGACAGAGCCTGAGAAGTCTCTCGTCTGGCCCCTAGGATCATGGAGATAAAGAGATGAAAACACAGCTGTGACTCTTCCAGTGCCTGGCGCCTGCCAAGCTCCCTCTAAATGTCAGCTGCCAGTCGCCCTCTGCAAAGTTGGTCTTCTCTGCTGTGCTTTTGCCACATGCCAGGTCTGGTGTTGATTTAAGTTTCCTCCTTTCCACATGAGCAGGGATTATCACTGTTGTCGTTATTATCTCATGTTCTGGTACCAGAGATTGAACCCAGGAATTCCTGCACTCTATCTCCAGCCTTTTTATAGTTGGGCAGCATCTTGCTAAGTAGCCTGGGCTGGCCTCAAATTTTCGATCCCCTGCCTCACGGCCTCTTGAGTAACAGAGTTTACAGGTATGTACTGCCCTGCTCAAGTGAGGATTATCAACCCATTTCTCAGGCAGGGAAACTGAGTCACTAAGAGCTGGCCTGGCTTGGCAGAGGTAAAGCTGTCTCAGGTCTGGCCTCGGATGCTGCTCTTGTCTTCCCTGTGTGCTACCTGCCTATGGACTGACTCAGGCTCCTGAACGTGGAACAGCAACACTCGGTGTGCACACCAGAGTCCCTCCCGGAGCTAGTCGGCTCAGGCGGCAGCCTCAGCCTGGGGTGTGGACAGGACACAGATGGGTCGCTCAGGAAAGCCAGGGGCCTGAAGAAGCAGGGCCACCCTGCGCCAGCCCTGGCCTTCAGAGCCCAGCCCAGTACCCATGTCATCAATAATCATGCCCCAAAATAGTTCACTGGGCCAGCCAGGGCGGAGGGCTGGGACGTCCTGTTCCTGTCAGCTCTGGCCAGAGTGACCATGCGCTTGGCCTCCCAGTCTGAGGCTGCAGGAGGGGAGGGCAGAACTCACCCGGCCTAAGGTTCCTTCGTGGGAATGAGCCGGGCTCCCAGGCACCAGCACCCCTGCCTCAGGCACCACACGGCCTCCAGAATTCACTGCTGGCAAGGGGAGGGCCAGGGTCCCAACAGTCTTGGGGTGGGGGTTGGGCAACAGCAGCAGCTCTGGAGCCTACCAGGTACAGGATCAATTCCCAATTTGGACATCTCCTAGCTGTGTGATTTTGGGAAAGCCACATTCCCTCTCTGGACTTCGAGTTTCTCCACCTGGAAATTGGGGATAAATACTTCACAGTGTGAAATATCACTTGCTGTACAAAAGGGGATTTATGTATACAAGGGACAGTTCGAAGATGTTGCAGGTTTATTTATTATCTGCCTCTCCCCTTCACACCCCAAAATGTGAGCTTCACAAGATCTTTGCCTCTTGTTTAGAGAGGGACTGTAGGACCTCTGGAGAGGGGAAGGACTCAGGGGGCCATACTGAATGAACACATGAATGAATACTTCACTTGAGAAAGAGAAGCAGGCAGGAATATGACCTGCGAATGTCTGGATGAGAAAGTAGGTCAGGTGTGACAGAGAGAGCAGAGCTAGACTCTGGAGGGCAGCAGGCTGTGCAGAGCCCCCCACCGGAAACGCAGGAGCAGGGCCACAAGCCTGGAGCTCTGGTGGGAGGTGGCTGAGGGACTCTTGGCTGGGTGAGCTCAGGCAGGCAAGGGCTCCTCCATGGACCTCCAGGTTGTCTGAGGTTCGTGTAGGAGGAGCGAGGCTGGGCTCCCCACCGTCGGCGCACGGATGCAGCTCATCCCTGTACATCCTCCCAAAGCACAGCCCTGCCCCTGTGGGGATGCGCTGAGCCCTCTGGGCCCTCAGAGATAGGTGCTGTCGTTTCTGCCGTTTCATAGATGAGGCCCTGAAGTCTGAAGCGGCACTGGAGGTCACTGAAAGTCACACACAGGGTGGCTGAGCCTAGGAAGCCCACAGCATGTCCTCCTCCCAGTGTGGGCCACGTGGGGGCCACATCAGTTTAGCAAGAACTTGTCCCCTTTTTCAGGGTTCTGGGTGTCCCTGGGGGAGCCTTCTGCCAGCTCCTCCTTGGGGAGCCTCCCTGTGCCCTGCTCTGTGGTTGTCCCACCCCTCCTCCACCTCTGACTCCTCCACCTTCATTTAATGAAGTCCTTGGGATGACACTGGGCACACCAGACCATCCAACTCCACTTGAGGTCTTCAGACCAGGCCAGGATGGACAGAGGGGGCCACAGTGGTGCTGGGAGAGTCAGTGGCCTGGTATCTCCATGGCAAACAAGGGCTTCACTGAGGAGGCCCCAGGAGGAAGGGGCCTGGGTGGCCAGAGCTGCTCAGTGAAACAACATTCTGGTTTTCAAGAGCAATCTCCAATTTTCAAAGACTCATAAATAATGCAAAAGAGAGGCACACACCTCAGCCCTCCCCCCACCTCCACCCCCACCCCCACCCCCACCCCCACCTCTCCAGACCGGCTGGCCAGTGAGGCCTACCCGCTTTGGGTCTGTGTTTGTCACTGACCAGGGAGAAAAGAGAGGGCTTTTTCACACCTGCCAAGGACCAAGGAAAGGTGACTGCAAGTGTATCCCTGTGTCCCCTGCCAGGTGGGAGAAGCCCAGGCAGGCTTTGGTCAAGATGGAACAGTACACTTCTCCCAGGGTGAAGGGAGGCTGTGCAGGCTAGGATGAGTTCCCTGGCTTCTCAGGGGCTTTCCTCCCAGAGGAGGGGGCCCTATGAAGCTGCCATATAGCCAACAATCATTATGGGCCAGGCACCTTCCTGGCTGGGGCTCAGAGGTCACAAAGCAAAGTGAGCCCCTAACTCTAAGGGGACAGGACGGGCCACAGAGGTGAGTGGCCTGGAGCTCTCAGGGCCGTCCCCAACCATCCAGTCTGTTCCTCCTCTGCTGTCCCCTGCTCCTGAATCTTGTCATGGAAGGAGCTGTGGCTTGTGACTTTGGCTCAACTGAACACCCCTTGTTATGGTCCCAAATGGAGAGACCAAAGCCAGAACACAGGGGTCACACAGGAAGGGCAGAGCGAGGAGGAAACCCCCAACCCAGTGATGCTTCTTTCAGCCCCTCTGCCTTGGTGGGTCAGTGGCCAGTGCTGGCCCTGGGGCAGCACAGAGAGGTACTGACCTCTGTCAGGTGGGACTTGCTCCTCCTGGTTCCTGACCTGGAAGAACTGTGAGGCCTAGGAGCCTTCAGAAATGTCACACAGATCCCCTGTCTTTCTGCACTCAAGGCTGGGCTTCCCTCGGTGTCTCCTGAATCCCAGGCAGCCGTCCAAGACTAGAGTCCATCTTGAGACCTATAACATGCCAGGCACCCAAGAGGCACAACCTTGTTTAACCCTTAACAATCCCATGAGGCCGTTGCTAGGGCGGGTGAGGAAACCATGGTTGACAGGGCCCTCTGTTGCCCAGGGCACACAGCCAGAAAGGTACGTACACACAGAGCTTCTTGTTGGCCGCTGTGTGCCACCTCTGACCACGCCGCCGATGGAAGCTGGCTCGGATTCTCCAGGGCCTCTCATTCCTTCCACCCACTATCACCCTGGGCAAAGCCCAGAGGTTTCCATTTTTGTAGAAGTCCCCAGTTGGGCAGCTTCCTTTGGGGATCTGTGGCGGGCAGCTAATGTGCTCAGGGGCCCTTCCCAACCCCCTCCTCTGGCCTCCAAACCCACTGAGGTATCATCTGCGTCCCCCCGAGGGTGCTTCTTGCTGGAAAAGGAAGTGAGTGGTGGGCACTGGTGCCAGGCCCAGGGGCGGCCTGAGGGGCCCAAATTCTAAAGGCCAAGGGAAGGCCTGGCCAGGAGGTGGGAGCTGCCTGATCTGATTTACGTCCTTATCAGCGCAGGCTGGCGGAGGCCCACTAACTTCAAATCAAAGCAGGCCCCGGTTGTTTATCGGCTTTCCCTCTCCTATTGGACAAAGAAGAGATCAAAGTTGAAATCGAGGCCTCTGCTCCGCACTCCTCCTCCTCCTCCTCCTCCTCCTCCTCCTCCTCCTCCTCCTCCCTTCTCCCCTTCCCTTTGGAAGCCTGAGCAGCAGAATGCTTCGGTCTCAGGGGCGGTGTTTCTGTCCTTGCCCAGCACCAGAACTCTGACCTCTGCTGTTCGCCAAGTCCGTCACATCCCGCAGCGTGCTGAGGGCCCAGTGTGGGCAGACTCTGGGGACAAGCCAGGTTTCCAGATGTTTCATGTGAAATCTCGGGTGATATTACACATATGTGCTAGCAGGCTGGAGCCCGCTATTATTTTCTGCTGATAGTGTGCTATGGGGCATCTTGGAATATATAGCCTATTTCCCCATGGGCTGCAGTGCAGTCCTCATTCTTCCTATGGGCCTTCTATTTCATACTTTTCTTTGTGAACTTGAAGATGATTTTGTCCAGTGAAAAAACTTCAGTGAGTCATTACTTGACACTGAATTTGGTTTATCTTTCTTGTCAGAATTGGCATTTTAAAGATGAGAACTCCATTCTGGGAGGCAGAGACAGGAAGATCTCAAGTTTTGGCACAACCTTGACAGCATAGGAATTTAGTAAGATCCTGTATCAAAAAAAATTTTTTTAATACATTTTTTAAAGTCTGGGCATCTAGCTCAGTGTGAAAGGCTTAGATTCCATCCCCAGTACAATAACTAAATAAGTAAATGAAATTAAAATAAAAGGGATGTAAAATTTTCCTGTCCATTTGTCCTCATTTTATTTTATGGATTTGGGGACAATTTTTATTTTTATTTATTTATTTATTTATTTATTTATTTATTTATTTATTTATTTATTTTGGCAGGGGGAACAATTTTATCCTTGTTGGTGCTGGTTTGTTGCCTTCAGAAATCTCCTGAGTTTTAAAATGATGGCAAAATTTCAAGCTGTTGGTCCCTTATGGGCTGAGTCCCATTGGGCTGTGTTGTCCCAGGGCCCCCTGGAACCCCCTGAGACTCGGGGCAGCTGCACATACTGTTACTCAGAGATAACTCATCCTGGACAAGGAGATCTCCGGCCAGAAACCTCGGGCCAGGCCTGTCCGGGTGCTGGCTGCTCTCAGCCTGACCTCAGCCACTTCCTCCACATGCCCCAGATGGGCCCAGAGCACGCCCAGGAGGGAAGGATCTGCCTGCTCATTTCTGAGGCACTCTCAGAAAGGCAAACAAACAAACAAACAAAAAACCCTGGGCAGATTGCCTTTAAGAAGCAAAACAACATTTTAAAATAAGGGGCCAAGGAGCCCCTTGAACCTGTGGACTACGTGGCACTTGCTCTGTCAGGGCTCCTGAGCTCCGAGCTGCGACCACGCGTCCTGGCACACATGAGAAAGTAGGGGGTACTCAGGTGATGCCGGCACCAAAGTCAGGGCAACAGGGCTGAGAGGGGCCTGGGAGGGCCCCTCAGGGTAGGGGACATTTGCAGGGACTAAAATAATGAGAACGTCCTAGTGAAGGAACCCTACTCTGTGACCCTGACGGCAGGAAAAGCACTGTGATCTGGGGACACACAGCCTGCTGGATCTTTGCATCTAATTCTGCCTTACACGTTTGCTGTTTTATTTCATTTGTGTTCTATTGATTCGCATTTCCTAAGAGACACAGCCCAGGAGCTTTTGTCAACCCCCTTCTTAGCTACTCCAAGCCCCTGAGACAGATTTTCCCACCTGTCCACCGCACATGGTCGGAGAAAGTGACAGGCAGATGTGAAGACATTACAAGAAAATGACCCATGCAACTCGGGAGAACCCAAGATCCACCGTTATCAGGATATTTAATGACCATTTTTCTTGTATCTTTAAATTAGCCCCTAAGAGTAGAGATCAGCACCTCCACATTGCAGGTGAAAGTGGGAACCCAGAGAGTCAGTGGTGCTCAGTGGTCAGGGCAGCCTCCCTCGGGAGCCTCCACCAGAGACTCGGAGACTTCCGGCAGAAAGGCACCATCCAAAGGAGGGACCACGGGCTGCTCTTCCGGTGTTTTTTTTTAGTTCTCTGTGCTGCTGTTTGTTTTTGTGAGTATTGTACTTATCTGATGTCACAGATTTTGGGAACCCAAACCACAGACATAAATATGCTGTGTTCTTTGAGCCTCCTGGTAAGATAAGGGAGCCTGGCGCTGCAGGGATGTGGTGTGCATGGGCCAGGGTCTTGGGGGTTTTTTTGTTTTTTGTTTTGTTCTTTGTCTTTTCAAGACAGGGTCCCACTATGCAGTTCAAGCCACCCTTGAGCTCACTTTTGTAGCCCAGGGTGGTCTCAAACTTGCACCAATCCTCCTGCCTCAGCCTCCCAGGTGCTAGGATTACAGGCATGCACCACCACGCCTGGCTTAGGGTCTTGTTTTTGAAGAACTTAAGAGCATCAGGCTTGTGCTCCATTCCACGGTAGTCAGCAGGTGGGGTGTGGCCCGGGTCATTGTGGCCTGGACCACGCCAGGGGCCCAGAGAGGATCTCATCCTCTGTGGTACATCCTCAAAGTGTGGTGGGAAGAACCTGTCGGCAACACCAGCCCTACTGAGCAGCAATCCCTGCAGGACACTGCAGAGGAGGTGGCAGCCGATGGCGGCTAGGGGCCAGGACATGTCAGGCACCTGCGTCTCCTGCCTGATTCCAGCTAACCTGAAAATCCTGTTTGTTTTTCTGTGCTTCTTGGGAATATCACTCAGCCTGGTGAATCCTTTCTGTGATCTAAGCAATACCCAGCTTCCTGCTCCCACCCTGGCCCCTACACATACTGTTATTCACAGTCACAGGGATCCTGGGGGAATCTGTCATGGTCTGTCCCTCCACCCCGCAACCCCCATGGGTCCCACCTCACTGAGCAGAGAAGCCAGGCCCCTCCTGGGGCCCCCTGTGTCTCCACACCTGTGGCGTTCACCTCCTCCCCCAGCCCCGTCCTGCCTCAGGGACTTTGCACTTGCCGCTCCCATGCTTCATCGCAGTGCCTGCCTGTGGAGAGGCTGACCTTGCTTCCCACTTTGCCAAAAGAGTTGCCCCGTCACCCGGCTTTATTTTTCTTCATGGCTCTTTGTCACTCCCTGACATGGCGGGAAGTTATAGCTGCTAGACCTCAGTGCCCATGGGTTCAGTGTTCTGTGGCACCTCACACATGGATTGAAGGCAGCAATTCTTCCCATTTGTGACAAATGAAAACATGTGGGAGCCAGCTATCAGGCCAGCAGCCTGAGTAGCCCCGGCTGGGAGTCTTAGGCTGGGGTTTACAGCACCTGTGTAGCTCCAGAAAGCCGCACATGGGGCAGGCAAGGCCCAGGAGTGTCATGTGGCACGGCAGCCACTGGATAGAGGACCTCCCTTAGAGGGATAAATCAAGCAGTATTCCTACAGAGGTTGACACATGCTTGTCACTTACAAGTGCCCAGCCAAGGTTATTATCAGTCATGATATGAGGGAACTGTGACAGCCAGAGCATGCGCGCTGGGGCACAGGAGTGCTTCTGGATTGGGGCTGGGGGTGTGGGGGTCAGAGTGGAAAAGGTTGGGGCTCATAAGGTGGCCAAGTGTGTATAGTTGAAGGAAAGAAAGAGACGAGGATGGAGCTACTGACCCAGTGGTCACTGATGCCATGGGGGTGGACCCTCAAGACCCAAGAGACCCCATATTAGAAAGAAAATCTGGATGGACCCTTGAGGACCCTGAGCTGCAAGCAGCAAGGAGAGGAATCCAGGATGCAAGCAGAGGAGTCAGAGGTGTAGGGGAGCAGTACCCAGTGACTCGGGGGCTACTGGTCCCCTTGTCTGTGCCATGTACCCCTCCTCATTGGGGCTGAGGACACTTCCACACTGGGACACACACTTAGCCCTGTTTCTCACTCTCACCAGCAGGATGAGATGAAGTGACTTGGGACTAGGTTTCTAGGGCCCTGTGTAGTTCCATGTGCCTCTCAGGCCCTTCCGCCATGACAGGCAGTTGTACCCAGCATGGCCCAGCTGGTCGGAAGAGCCCAGCCAGCTGTGGCCCCTAGTTGAGCAGGACAGAGATCAACAAGTTCCCGACCCTCAGAGCCACCCTCAGGGGCCCCAACAAGACCACCAAGATGGCAGGGAGCTGACAGAAGGGACAGTGGCCAACCCCCAGTGCCAGAGGCACGTCAAGTCTTGTGCTACCCTGGTCAACTCTTCTCCCCCAAAGGAGTCCCCTCTTTAGTGTAAGGGGACACCAACACCTGGATCCAGGAAAGGGACTCCTTCCGAAGGCCGTCCTAGGACAGAAGCCCAAGTGGGACAATGGCAGAGAGGACACAGCAACAAACTCGCATCTTCCATGACATCCCCAAGCAGCCGTATTGGTGACACTCAACTGCCCACCTCCGGCCCTGCTTTCTAGTTGCAGGCCCCATTCTATTTGGGGTCTGGAAGGAAGCAGTCCTTGGGCTCCCTCACGGCCAGAGGTGGTCCTGGGATCAGGGCAGGACCAGGATGGTGAGTGCACATCTGCCAAGGGGGCTCCTGGGAAGCTTGTGACAGGAGACAGGAAGCAGGGGCACCCTCCCCCTCACCTGCTCTTCATGCCTGCTATGGAGAAGTGGTCTAAAGGCCGGACAGCCGCTGTGTGTTCCCAGGGCCAACTCTGAGGACGAAAGTCACCTATTTAGCATAGCCAGGCAAACACCAGGAAAGAACCCACAGGCCTGGAAGATCGCACAGTTGCCCTATCAGCCCTGAGAGCCCTGGGAAGCCCTGGAAATCGAGGAGTGTTGCCAGCAGCCCAGCCATAGACAGGCAGGGTCCATGTTCCTCGAAGCTCCAGGGGTCCGTCCGAGCCACGAACCATCTCTAGGCTGGCTTGGCGATGAGGCATCCGGGCTGGGTGTGCAGCTCCCAGGCCTACAATGCACCCCAGGCACAGTCAAGTCTGAGGCTGAGCAGACTTCTCAGGAACTGAGCCATCCCAGGCCTGGACAGGACCAGGGGCAGTGTGCGTGGCTGCTGTTCCAGAAGACGGCGGCCGGAGGCTGGCCACTTCCTGTTAGTCCTCAGCTAAGACATGGGATCCATGCCGCCTTCTCTCTCCCTGAAGAATCCCAAGTCACTGAGTCCCAACCAAGCCATATGGCTGGGGCTGGATTTGAACCCATTTTGGCTTCTGAGGCCAGTTCTGAACCCAGTTTGGCTTCTGAGGCCAGCTTCTCTTATATTTTCTCTGTTCTGGGCCCTGTCTCCTCACTAGGGGAGATTATTGAAGAACAATGTTTTCCCCTAAATTCTCTTCAAAGTAGACAAAGCCCTTTTCCAGATGGATTTTCCTTATTGCCTAACCCATAAGCCAGGATAAGAGCTTGGTGGTGAGGTCCGGTGGCCTGCAGCCTCCCTGCCAGCCTGGGGAGCCTGGGACCCCAAGTTCCTGGAAAACCAGCAAAGATAGTGTCAAGGGAGACTGGGAGAATCTTTCTGTCTCTGTCTCTGTCTCTGTTTCTGTCTCTGTCTGTCTCTCTGTGTCTCTGTGTCTCTGTGTCTCTGTGTCTCTGTTTCTGTCTCTCTGTCTTTCAGTCTCTCTCTCTCTCTCTCTCTCACAGATTCTATAATCACAGCTTTGCATCTTGTTAACAGTGCCTCTTGGCAGTTGTTTTCAATGAGTACACAGACGTGCTGGCTTTATCAGTGACCACACAGTATTGGAATAGCATTTAATAATTGAGAAGGTGGCAAGGGCCCCAGTGTTCAGCGCCTGGGCTGTTTCCACGGTGCTGCCGCAGGGTATGGAATGGCAGTCTTTCAATCCCACATCTTGCTGTCCACACATCACAGCTTCCTCTCTCCCTTGCTTCTCGCTATCTTTCTGTCTTTTTTGCTTATTCACATTTTCAAAATTTTATTCCACAAACGTGTCCCCTTTGTGTGATAACTAAAAGGCTGTGTTTACAAGCCCCGCGCTCAAACTTGAGCCAAGGTAGATAAACATCCCCACGCATAAGTGCGTAAGCAGAATCCGGAAAGCAAACTCATTCCAGCTCTGGGGCCGAGGCTGTTCGGCTGGGAGGCCACATTTCTGGAGACCCAGGTGCCCAGGCCCAGCCTCTATCTTCCAAGTCATCCCAGAGCACAGGGTGCTGAATCTCAGCCTGGCTGTACTATGACCTGCTGGGCCACCCTGGGTAGCTGCCAATCCAGGTTGGGCCATGCTCTGTGCTCAGAATGGTGCAAATGCCTCGTGCCAGGGGAGCTTGGTGTGATTATCCTTCCTTCCTAGAAGAAGAAAAGAAACTCCATCAAGGAAGTACCTGGCTATTTCCTCTACGTCAACACAGGGACCATCACCCAGTAGCCCAGAACCAGTCCCGAGCCATTCCATTTTGCTCACGGGCACCACGAGCTCCTCCGCCACCACGGATCCCCTGGCTCATGCCAAGCCCCCACCCCTGACTGCGAAGCCCTATATCCTGGCCTCCCACCCTAGGGCCTTTGCACTGCTGAGATTGTTTTCCTCCCCAGCAGGCTTGGGACTAGGCAAGTGTAGGGCTTCAGGTGTAGGAGGCCCTGCTCCCCAATACCAGCCTGCCCCGCTTGCAGCCTGGCTGCCTGCATGCCTAGCCCTGATCCCAGCCCATGTCCCAGGTCTGACTATTTTCCTGGTTGAGCAAGCCCCTCCTCACAAAGAGGCCTCACTGACTGCCTCAGCTGAGGCAGCACCGGCCACACTCCTGTTTTCTTTCTTGCCTTGTTACAAAATTGTGTGGCGCCCAGGTCTTGGTGGCAGATCACTGGCAACGTGAGGGCTAGGACTGCATCCCTCTTGTTCTCAGACCCGCCCCAGCTTCCAGGCCAGGGGACTGCACATCTTCCCTGCGTAAAGGAATGAATGAGCCAGTCAGTGACAGCCTGCAGGTGGGGACTGACCCTGAAGGTTATTGTCCCAAGCAGGACTCAGAAAGGAGGGGCGGCCCAGGCCCACAGCATCTGCTTCAGCTCCTGCCATGGCCTGTCCTGCCTGGAGCTCCGCACCTCAGGGGTGGCTTCCTGAGGAAACTTCTAGGCAGGGAGAGGCTTGGCTGTATCATTGGGGGTGCCAGGAGCCCCATGCCTTCTGTGGGGCCAGCTGTGGCCCCCCTGCTCATCCTAGTTTTTATTTTTAGCATGGAGTTTTGGGCCCAGCACACTCTCCTCAGGAACAGGCCAGGAGGACGAGGGAGGCAGTTTACAAATCCGGTGGGAAAGTAGGTCAGCCGGCATCTGGCCGTGCTCCAGACGATAAGGCCTGAGTGGAAGTTTAATAACGTGAGCGCCGTATCCATGACATAATTCATAACCAAGAGGAAACAGCAATTAGGGGGCAATTGTGCAACGCGGGACAAGCCTCCTTCACAGCTCATAAAAGCGGGAGGAGGAAGAGGTGACACTGTCACTCCAGCCTCTGGAGGCCAGGCTGGTGGCTGGGGGGCTTGGAGAATAAGTGAGGCTCTTGCTTGGGGGGCTGCGCCCCCTCTCTTGGCCCCAGGATGCTGGGGACCCGAGGACACCTGAGGCAGAGCAGGCACCCTCGGGGGGTCTGGCTGGGCACAGACGCTGGCATCTCGCTGCACTTGGAAGCCAGGATACAGCTGCAGTATTTTGGTGCTGCCTTGTCAAAACTGAAGGTTGCTTTGACTATCAAGTGATCGGTATAGAAAACATCCCTATCTTCCTTACATCTCCCCCATCCCTGCCCCCCCCATTTGCAATTTCTCTTGCTTGTTTTTTTTTTTTTGTTTGTTTGTTTGTTTTGTTTTGGTTTTTGTTTTTTGTCTTTTTGAGACAGGGTCTCACTATGCAGTTGAGGCTGGCCTTGAGCTCACTTTTATAGCCCAGGCTGGTCTCGAACTCGCATCGATCCTCCTGCCTCAGCCTCCCAAGTGCTGGGATTACAGGCTTGCGCCACCACGCCC
>PVJA010010061.1:0-18006 GCA_004027025.1 Myocastor coypus
AAAAAAAAGGAAGGAAGGAAAGAAGGAAGGAAGGCAAAGAAAAAAAAGAAAGTAACCACCAGAAAGTTAAAACAAGGCTTTAGAAAAACTGCTTTAGACACTGTTATTTTCACATCATATGGTAGAACTGCAAGTAGGTTCTGAATTGGTCACATGTCTTACTCCAGGGTATATATGCTCACAGTGGGGCTAAATTTGGTGTCCTGAACATTGGGCCTAATACCTTCTCTCGGCTCTACATGCTGCCTAAGTGTACTGGAAGAATTGTTTAGGGAATAAAAATAACCCCAAATCGAAACTGATACAGGAAAAGAGTAGTAGAAGGAATGCCATCTTTTTTTAACAAATGTGCAAGACAGAAGCAATCCACTTAATCATTCATAAAATACGTAGTTTACACATTTCTATAATGATACAGTTTAAAGGAATTTAATTTCTACAGCTCCTATCATACCTGCCTCTCTATATTCACATTTCTGAGTGGCTTGAATATGGTGATTCCATGTTCTGGACAAGTCTTAGGCTTTCCTCAAACCTATCACAAAGCTGGGAAGACAAGAGTTACCCAGCATCGGCTTCCTATGTAAATGGTTGTACTATTTGCCAATATATTCTCCTTAAAATATACAAATTATTTTTAATTTTTTCTTGGTTTAGCAAAGAAATATTTATAATCTTTCCAAAGCAGTCTGCTAATATCTTGATTTTCCTACTCAATTTCTAGTCTAAAGACAGCGCTGATTTACTTTGGAAGACCTTTGTTTTATTCTACCATTTCTTTCAGTGAAAATCATATCAACATTAGTATTCAGATTAATATAAAGTAACACATTCCAAGTTCTGAAGCTTTATTTCACAAAAGACTTAATCAAACAAAAACTATTCTACAGAAAATGCCGTATAACTATTTAGCAGACTTGAAAAGCAAGGAAGGAGAAGGAATACGCACAAAGAACTCACACAAATAGAGCACTTCTAGTTTCCATGGTAACAAACATAAATGAATACCTCTTTAAAAAAAAAAAAAAACATAAAGGAGCAAAGTCAGTGAGATGTAAATTTATGAACAAAAAAAAATAGAGATCCAATCCAATCCTAGGGTACAGTAAGACATCCACAGTATTCCCCTAAAAGGAAATGCAATTTAAAAAAATAAGAAGCCTATTGCCCCCAAGCCTACCTAGAGGGCTTTATTCCATTTTATTTTATTGTCTTTTTGAGACAGGGTCTCACTATGTAGTTCCGGCTGGCCTTGAGCTCACTTTTGTAGCCCAGGCTGGTCTCAAACTCCCACCAATCCTCCTGCCTCAGCCTCCCATGTGCTGGGATTACAGGCATGAGCCTCCACACCCAGATGAGGTGTTTATTTTAATGTACTGTTCTGCCTTCTGGATAATTGCCTAGTACATAAGCATTTATCAATAATTACAAATGACTTTCTCACTGCTTGCTGCATCATTGATTATAATTTTAGTGAAGAAACAAGTGACACCATGATTCTAACAATCCCGCTTCCTAACAGGCTCAGGTAGACTCCAGGGACAAAGAAATCTAACAAGATGACTTAATAAAATAAATTTAAATGCTAATAATGAAACAAACCAAGAATCGCAGACGTGGATATCATTTGCTTTTTTCTTAGTTAGGCAAGTAAGCAAACATGCTTTTTATAAAGACTAAGTATATGCTTTCCATTTTATAGACATGATAAAAAAAGGAAAAAAGACGAAGTAAAGTAATGTGAAACAGCAAAAACCAGTGTCCAGTTACCCCACTGCTGCCTTTCAGAGTTGTGTAAGCTAGGCTGTGTTTATTCCATATAATGAAAATGGTGAAAATTATACAAGTTGTATCCATCTAAACACATTCATTTTATTCTCAAGGACAATGACAACTGAAAGAAGACATTTACCCCAAGAATCTTCTTGCAATCACGTGAATGATGCTGAAGAGAAACGAACAAAGATCTTAACATTTCATGTAAAAGTGTCCTAATAAGGCCAACATTTTACAGTACGCGTTGGTTACTATTTTCGTTGAATATTTGGATCATCAATATCATCGAGTGACCTAGAGATGACCTCACCCATGCTGGCTTTCACCTGCCAGTTCTCCTACTCTGCCTAGGACTCAGAGCTGACAGGAACTGACTAGTGCAATTTTTTCCAACTTTCTCCATCCCAAACCTATTATCAATCTTGTCCTTCCATATGGGTATGAACCTATTAAAAGGCCTTGGGGTTTTTCCTTTTATATTAGTCTATGTTTATGATGCACAATAAATGCATTCACCATAGAGACCCAGTGCACACACACCTCACCTTTCACCTTTATGCCTCCCTTTCTCTTCTCCTGACTCTCATCTCTCCTGCTCCCCAGCTCTCCTTCCCCTTTCTACAAAGTCTATCCCATTTCCCATTATCCTTTACTTTCCTCTTTAAATTATTTACACGTTGGGTTTCTCATTGTTATGGTTTATGTCTAGTTGTCCTCCCAAAGCCTCATGCAATCATGGAGCGGGGACTTCGAGAATTTGACTTGACTCATGATCCATTGGGATTATGTTTTAGTACTAATGGGATTATGGGTGTGACCTGAGGTGGATAGGATGAGGCAGAGAGCATGAATGTAATATAAAGAGAGACAGAGAGACAGACTTTCTGTTGCTATCTGCTGCCCTGGTTGGCCAGTTGCCTCTGTCACCATTTTGTTGCTGCTCTGCTTCCATGTACTGGATGCTCTTTGCCCTGTTCCACTCAGCCTTGGGCCAGTCAAATATGGACTGAAACTTCTAGTAATGGTGAGCTAAATAAACCTTTCCTTACTTCATTTTGGGTGTCAGATATTTGTCCCAGCGAGAGAAAAGTAACTAAGACACTCACATAAGAGAAAAATGTGCAACATTTAACCTCTGTTCTGATACCCTTCACTTAGCATAATGTCCTCATGGTTCATCCGTTTTCTCACACATGACTCCAATTCACCCCCTCTTCATCACTGAGTAGTACTTCTGTATACCTTAGTATAATAAGGCTTTGTAACATTAACTTTTTTAAAAGTGGCCACTGTGGCACTATATAGCTTGTCAGGTTTTCCTCAGAGTTGTTAATACAGTTCTATTTAATCAGTACATCTCTCAGTACCAAGCTTAATTGATTAGGAGATAGCTTTCAAATCTGCTATAATTACTCACATTTATAATTCCTGGTGTTTTCTGGTCTTCTCTTCAGACCAGCGGTTCTCAATCTGTGGGTCACCCCCCAGTGGGGGTCAAATGACCAAAACACCGGGGTCGCCTAAAGCCATTCTGAATCATAACTGTAGCAAAATTGCAGTTTTGAAGTAGTCACCAAAATTATTTTTTGGTTTGGGGTCACTGCAACATGAAGAGCTGTATTGCAGGGTCACAGCATTCGAAAGGATGAGAACCACTGCTGTAGACCCATAGTCTCATTTGATCTCATTGTACTCTTGCCTCAGCCCTTTAACATTGCTTATAACATTCATGGGCTCTAATGAACTCTTTCAGCTTTTGCTACAGCCGGAAACTCTTTGAAAGTGGTACAGTATGTCAGGCAAGCAGGGCTCACATTCTTAGTCTGCTCAGTCTCAGGAATTTCCCTATATTAGCTCTTGTGTGATGTCTAAAAATATTTGTTCTGTATACTTTGACTGCCTGTTGTTATTGTTTAAGGCAGGAGAGTTACTAGTCCTTCTTACTTCTTCATGGCCAGAAACAGAAGTCTTACTCCTTTATAAATAAAAAAATATTTAATTTTTTCCAGCTTTATTGAGATACAATAGAAAAATTAAAAAGAGTAATAGATAGATAGATAGATATGTAAGAGATACAATGTGATGTCTTGTACTGTCTCAGTTACTTTTTCTTCATTTCTAGGACAAAATACCCAACTCCCCAAATTAAGGAAGGAAAGCTTCCTTTAGCTCACAGTTTGTGGAGGTTTCAGTCCTTAGTTTGTTGGCTTCAAGGCAGAGCAGCACGTGGCAGAGGGCAGCACTTCATGGTGGCTAGAAATAGCACACAGCAAAGGTAGGAGCAGTACCTGAGGCAGCTGGCAATCCTCTCTCCCCTCCTTACAGTTATATGCAGATTATCCACCCAGGGTGAGTAGAGAAATCACATCCATAATCACAGCATTGGATTATGAACTAGTCACAAACTCTAAAAGCTGCCCCACAATGGTGTAAGTCTTTGCAGGGACAACTAGACACAAACCATAACAGATTCATATTGGGAAATAATGACCACTATCAAAGTATACTAATGCCTTGGTTCACAAACATTTAACTTCTATTTGCACACAATTCCATTTGTAAGTGAAAGTATTGGGCAAATGTTGCTTTCCTTCACAAACTCCACATTGGGTAACAAACTTAGTACAGCCATCTTCCCTGGTACCACTGTAATTAACACATCCTCACCACATATGTACCATTGGGAGGTTGACAAGGACAGATCTACTCTCCTGGAAAATTTCACATAAAAAATGCAATAGTATTAAATATAATAACGATGCTTTGCATTCTATCCCCAGGATTTACATTTATTTTTTACCTGAAAATTTGTTCACTTTGATTAACATATTCTCATTTCCCGTAGGCTCCAGATCCTGCAAAGGACTATTCTACTATTGTTTCTACAAGTTCAACATTTTAAAATTATACATGTAAGGGAGATCTCACACACAAAGTATTTTCTTTGTGTGACTGCTTCATTTCACTTGGTATAGTAGTCTCCAGGGTCATACATGTCACAAATTGCAGGATTTATACCTCTTAGGGCTGAGTAATTTTGATAGATAGATAGATAGATAGACAGATAGATACACAGACAGACAGACAGACAGACAATCCCAAGAGTTTCTGTTTCATTGTCTATTCTTCTATTATTGGACACCTAGGCTGTTTCCATGTGCTGGTTATCACAGCTAACACTGCAGCAAGCATAGACGTGCAGATATTTAATTCCTTTGAATATTACCTAAAGGTGTGACTGTTTAATCACATGGTCATTCTATCTTTAATTTTTTGTGAGAACTACATTACTTTGCATAATGGCTATACTTTTTTGTATTTATTTATTTATTTTTTCAAGTTTCAATTTTTCATTGCTTAAATTTAACAATGGTTATATTACATATTTTCATCATCAGATCAGTTTAGATTAATACATATAGGTATATAAGATTGATCAAACAATTAAACATTGACCCTTCTAAATCAACATTACTTTTTTTTTCTTTTCCCCTTTCTTTTCTTTGAAAGTTGACATATTGCATATTGTCCTCACAATCGTTCTACAGAGTACAGTTTGTGGGCTATACTAATGCACATTTCTACCGTAATATACAAGAGTTTTCATCTCCCCATATCATGACAACACTTGTTTTTGTTTCAATTTATTATACAGTCATATCTCATTATGGTTTTGATTTATGTGTAGTTGATAATTAGTGATAATACTTATTTTTGTATATTGTCATGGCTATTTGTTTTTTGAGGAACAAATATTTTCTCCCAATCAATAGGTTTCCTTTCCATTTTAGTGAATCATTTTTGTCTAAATAGAAACTTTTTTAGCTCAATGTAGCTGCATCAACTTTCCAGGAAACCTGTATATATATGAATTGCTTTCATCTTTTGTTTAGTGCCATTATAGTTAATTGAGGATATTATAAAATAAGTGAATCTGGATAAGAAGAAAATAATTTGGGACTGAGTCACCAAGATACCATAGATAACTTATTCCAAACTATATAATTGATCTTACACATAATTTCTGAAGAGTTTGACAGGTCTCAAACGCCTCACTTATGCATGGAGTGTAAAAGGATTTGAAGCTGAAGAACCTGGATGAAAGCATTTTTCTAAAGAAAACTGAAGCTATATTTAAATTATACTGCTTCATGGGAAAATGCCATTTTGTCTTAAGGAAAAGGATTTCCAAGAAGTACTTCATTTACTACGTGTCTCTTGCAGTTGGAAGACCTACACTCTTGTATTTACTCACACCTGTGTAACTTATGCTTCTGTTTACACTGAGTAGCTATTCTGGTGACAGATTAAGGGAGGAGTTTGTGAACTGCAAATGGATTGTGCCTCAGATAACACATGACTGCTTCTCTTGAAGAATAAGGAGGAAATACCTGCCCTTCACTCATGGCAGGTATTTCTGAATGGCTACCTAGCAAAGCGAAATGAATTTCAAAAAACCTAGACACAACATTCAGTTACTTGAAGCTGAAAATAAGGAAAGGACTAGCTACAAATTAGATGCCCTGTTCTCTGCAAAGAAGTTTGTCTTAGGTGAAACAGCCCTAGCAATTTAAGAGACAGACATTTCAAAACAAAACACCTGTTGAGCACAGAAAATAATGGAGTTGCCACCTCAAGATGCCAACATCAACTGAAAGGAAACTTGACTCCTGCCTTTCTACCTCCTCCCTCCCTGGAGGTTCCCAAATTGGGTTTGTAAAATGAGGAAGGAGCTGGGTGTGGTGGCGCAAGTCTGTAATCCCAGCACTCGGGAGGCTGAGGCAGGAGGATTGGTGTGAGTTCGAGACCAGCCTGGGCTACAAAAGTGAGCTCAAGGCCAGCCTGAACTGCATAGCGAGACCCTGTCTCAAAAAGACAAAATAATAATAATAATAATAATAATAATAATAATAATAATAATAATAATAAAATGAGGAAGAAGATAGAATGTTAACTCTAAACAACCTAACATCACAGAAAGTTTGAGTATTTGATTATTATGAAGAGTTAAAAAAGTTTGATTGCTATAGTGCCATGCCATTTCTGTACCCTAGTGATCACTGAAACCTGTATTACCTGAGAGACCACATATGTTATGGGGTCTGTGCAATATTCCATCCATAAGCAAGGGAAGAAGTAACTCTGTAGAGCCCATAGTATAGATTTAAAAGGTAATCCAGATAACAGGAGCCAAAAGTAGGGCAACCTGGTGATTAAATCCCACCAATGGTTCTTGTTCAATATAAATGGCATATGGGAACCTATCAAAAAATAAGGTCACTAGTAGAAAGGTGAATACAAGATATATAAGGAGAATCACACATCTGCTCTATGGAAACATACCATGATGACTAAAGCAAGAATAAAATCTATCTCTAAGCTTACACAAGATATAGAATGAAACGTTTTACTCAGGAAGGTGACTAAGAGCCAGCCAGATGGTTCAGTGAACTAAAGCACCTGCTTAGGCTGGAGCAGTGACACGGGTTCAATCCCCTGGTATGCCATGCCAGCCCCACCTCTGGGGCAATTGAGAGTAGGTGTGGTGGTACACACCTGTAATTCCAGCACATGGGAGGCTGAAAACAGGAGGATCACTGAGTTCGAGCTGTGTAGACCTTGTACTAAAACGAAAAAAGAAAAGTTCAATGAAATTAAGAGAAGCTGCTATCTTAGTTACTTTTTAATCATTGCCGAGACAAATACCCGACACTCAAAATGAAGGAAGGAAAGGTTTATTTAGCTCACAGTTACTGGAGGTTTCAGTCCATGTTCGGCTGGCCCAAAGCTGAGAGGAACAGAGTAGAGAGCATCCAGTTTATGGCGGCGGAACAGCAACAAAATGGCGGCAGAGGTAGCCAGCCAAACACGGCAGCAGAGCAACAGCAACAGCCCAAGTCTATCTGTCTCTCTTTATATTACATCAAGCTCTCCGCCTTAGCCTCTGCCTTAGGCTACACCCATAATCCCAGAAGTACTTTGACCCATAATCCCATCAGTACTAAAACCCATAATCCCAGGGATCAGGGATCAAGTCTCAAACTCTAGAAGTCCCCACCCAATGATTACATGAGGCTTTGGGGGGACAAGTAGACATAAACCATAACAGCTGCCCATGCTGTCCTTGAGCTATTACATAATGTGAACAACTCTATTTCCTTCAGTGAAAACATTTGATTCTAGCAATGTTTTATAATCTATTCAACATGTGAAACTATATTAATGCAAAACCTGACTCAATTTGATTTTCCAAAATTTTGTGCTCATTATATGTAAGAAATCAGGAATTATCAAGAAATCAGGAATTATCATATCATGTATTACAGCCATTTATTTATTGCAATGGAGCATAAAATAAACTATTTAGCTCATTAGCTCAAGTACAAAAGCAATGCACAGGTCTGTTGTCCATTAATCACTGGTAACCAGTGTTTGCAAGCAGGCATGCATGACTGCTAACATGCCCAAGTGATGTAGACTCTCTTCACAAGAGAGTATCGCAACTTTCCTGTGTGATTTATCGCAGTCCTCAGGATAGAAACTATAGAAATAATCTCAAATGGAGATGACCCAACTACTAAAGTTTTACATATTTTTTTAAAAGACATATTTTTTGAATTTTTCAATTTCTGTCACTTTTTGTCCTATGATAATGAAGATTAAATTTGATGAGCTATTTGCCTGACCAGTGAAGACCCTTCCCGTGTTCTGGAGTCACTCTTCGCCTGACAAGATCTTGCAACAAATAAGCAATGTTCCCTCAAGAATTACCACTTGGGGGCTGGGGAGACAGCTCAGTGAAACAAGTGCTTGCCTGGTAAGTGCAAGGTGCTGAGTTTGATCCCTGGTACCACCAAAAAATAAATAAATAAATAAAATTAAAATTTAGAAAAAGAATATTCTGTTGAACACTGCTAAACACTCTTCAGCAATACTGAGTGTAGAAAACCCAAAGGACATTTTGTTGAGGGTAAACTAAAATAATAATTTTACTTTATTATTGAACTACAAAAGGGAGATTGCTCTTATTTTAAAGGTAGAGCAGGAGACAATGTTTTGTCCCCTGGGATTACTGATAAGACAACTTACCTTGTTAATTCTGCCACTTCCTAAAAACACTTCCCAGCAAAGCTTTAAATTCTTTTCTATTTTCTAAACAGCAGCACTACTCAAAGTGGGAATAAAACAGAAATAGCAAAATTCTTTTGACAGCCAAATAACTGCTATAGTCACACGATGGAGTGCATAAGCAAGCAAGATGACCTCTCAGCACCTTGACAATACAGACAAACATCACAAACGTGTTAAACAAGAAGAGCAAGCCCCAAATGACTACACACCACATGGCTACATAGATATAAAGTACCAAAGACCCCAGCAAAACTAAACCATGATATTAGAAGTGAGAATGTGTGTGCCTTCAGTAGAAGTAAGTGTGATGGGGGAGTGATTGGGGATGAGAAAAAGACGCGCTCGAGGTTTCCAGCTTGCAGGCAATAGCCTGTTTCATGAATATAGTGCTAGTTTCACAGGGGAACTGACTCTGTACATTCAGAGCACTCTACACCTGTGTGCTGCTTTCTATATGTGTGTTGTACCAGCAAAACATTTTAGAATAGTCCTACAGATACAGAGTGAAGTCTATGGATCCTTTCCTTTACGTGCTAGAGAATCTGGAGATGCAGAACAGGAGCAAACAGGAGTCCCCCAACAGAAGACAAATAATAGCAGGGAAAGAGGGTACAGGAGCTGGGGGCGGCAGTTACAAAGAGCCCTGTGCCACTGGAAAGGGAAAGCAGAGGACAGCTGTCAGTAAGGAAATTAGTAGTGTTCTCTGCTTCTTGTGAATTTTTCTTTCTTATAGTAAAAGAATATTGCAACAGTGGGGAAGGCTTGCTTCTCAGGTGCTTTTAACAAGAGGTAGACCAACAAGAAATGAGGGATCAAAACCCCAAATGACTTTTATTTCAGGTACCCCACACTGTTATATATCTCTGTTTTCAGTTCCCAGGCAATTGAGCAATATTTGTCCCTCAAATAGGCCTAACCTGTACCGTATTTACTGTCTCTATAGTTATAAAAATAAATAAATAAATAAATAAATAAATAAATAAATAAATAAATAAAAACATTTCCCAGCTCCACTGGCAATGAAATTGAGATAATTGTCTCAAATTGACCATGGCACTTTCTCTGGCCTGGCAGTCTCCATCTCCAGTTTACTTCCATAAATCAGCTTCTGTAATTCCACTCCAGCTCCTTCTTAGAATGGAACTCTATTTGGGCACGATCCATGCTTGCCATCAATAAATTCCTTCAAGACTTGATGTTTCATTGGCAAAAAAAAACATTTTGTGCCTGCTAGGATCTCCACATGAAGCCGTCCAAACTCTGAATGCTCATGAAGCCTATCTTCTACTGACCTACTAATGTAACCAGGATGGGCAAAAACTTTAAAAGCAATATTTCTCCTGGCAAATTCAGCAGGACATTTATGCTGTATTT
This sequence comes from Myocastor coypus, assembly GCA_004027025.1. Taxonomy (NCBI): domain Eukaryota; kingdom Metazoa; phylum Chordata; class Mammalia; order Rodentia; family Myocastoridae; genus Myocastor; species Myocastor coypus. Next base: position 10,282 of record PVJA010010061.1, read on the forward strand.
GCTCTGGATTTTAATACGAAAGAATTCTCTAATTTATATATACTAATAAAACACCATAAAAAGCAATTATGCTTAATTTTACGAATTATAATATTAGTGACTCAGTTACTCTTCTCTCATTACTAGCACAAATACTCGACACACAAAATGAAGGAAGGAAAGATTTATTTAGCTCACAGTTACTGGAGGTTTCAGTCATGTTTGGCTGGCTCCAAGGCTTAGTGGCACAGGGCAGAGAGCATCCAGTTCATGGTGGAGGAACAGCAACAACGGTGACAGAGAGAGTCTCTCTGTTTCTCTTATACTACATCCCATCCCCAGGCTGGTAGAAGCACTCACACCCATAATCCCATTATTGTATTATTCATAATCCCAGTGGATCATGAGCGAATCTCAAACTCTAGATTGTGTGAGGCTTTGGAGGAACAATTACACACAAACTATAACAATTAATTAGCATTAAATTCACCTCTACCATATTCAAGGAACAGACCTAATGTTATATAAATTATGTAATTTAAGCATCGTAATTGACAAAGTTTTTTCCCGTTCTTTTCTGTTTTTCTTCCATTCTGTCTGAGACTAGCACAGTGACAGCAAGAATCCTGCTACATTACTGTAGTGGGAATCCCTTGACCCTTTATATCTGATCGCCTTGGTATATCATCCAATGCATCAACCTCCAACCTTGATAACCAAATTCTTAGGCTTCCCTTAGTAAGAATTCTATTAGCGCACTTTATACAAGAAGCCTCCAGACCCAGCACACTGCTTTGTAGGACTTCTTCCTTCAACATCTGATTCACTCTGCTGTCTTTGCCATGTTCAGAGTAAGCTCAGTCAGTCTCCTCTACTCCAAGAGGCAGGAGTTCCTTGCAGTGGTCTTGAATCAGATCCCCCTTTTAGTTTTCACAAACACCTGCATAATTGTTCTTTAGGACAATGGTTCTATGAGGGGTGTAACACTTGCATCCCAGGCTGGGGACATAGTTCAGTGCCATAAGCTCCTGCCTGGAAATTACAAGGTACTGTTTGAATCCTGATATGAAGAACAAAAAAGAAAAAAGAAAACAGACCCACACACTTGCATCACATTCTACTGAGAGAAAACTAAAACTTCACCAATTAAAATGAAAGCTTTTAAGTATGCACATTAAGAGCCAGGATTTGAACCTACACATCATAATGTCTGAGTCTGAGTTCTAACACTGTTCTGTGTAGCATCAAAATATGTTTCAGCCACAGAGTTCAACTGGTGCAATGTTAGACTCAGCTTTTACAGCTTGTGAAGATATAGGTTAGAAGAAAAACATCAATTCTATCTATCTATCTATCCATCTATCTATCTACCTCTCTATCTTTCTTTCTTTCTTTTTTCTGAGACAGGGTCATACTATACAGCTCAGGCAGGCCTTGGGCTCACTCTGTAGCCCTTGCTGAGCTCAAACTCACCAGGATCCTCCTGCCTCAGACTCCCAAGCACTAGGATTACCACCATGTGCCACCATGCCCAGCAACTTAATTAATGTTGCTCACACAAAGCTGGGCATGGTGGCTCACGCCTGTAATCCCAGCATCTGGGAGGCTGAGGCAGGAGGATTGGTGTGAGTTCGAGACAAGCCTGGGATACAAAAGTCAGCTCAAGGCCAGCCTCAACTGCATAGAGAGACCCTGTCTCAAAAAGACAAAAAAAAAAAAAAATCTTGCTTACACAACTTCTTTTAACGGGGTTGGTACTGTATGAATTTTGATGAAAATAGAATTTAGTGTCATGAAACCTCAGCAAGTGAGAATTCAATAAAAGCTGTTATAACAATGCACAATACCCAGAGAAGGTAAAACTTTCATTTCACTGCTTTCTGTTGACCAGACGTGGACTCTGACACTGAAATTTTAAGAATCACCTATGACCTTTTACGCATAGGTCAGTAAAACCTCCATTAGGGACCACTTTTGTTATATATCCTGAAATCCTTTTATTAGTTACAATGCTGTTCTTCTCTATGGTAAGTAATTTGGTAGCTTAAAACAATTTTGGGGTTTTGAAGGTCATGTTTCCAGTTAGATCAATGGGACTAAGAGCTGAGCTGCACACAAGGACAAAAAGGATTTCATTCCTCCCCCAGCAGCCACTATCAGACTGGATATGAGGGCTCTCCAAGAACCTGCCTCAACTTTGAGCATTTCTCAAGTCCTTAGAATGCCACTCAGAGCCTGCAGAAAGTTTCATGCCTCTCAGTCTGAGGGGAGGCATAGAAGTGCACACTTGTGTGTAGGCAAAGTTAGACAAAGAACTTTCTCTCTGTCCCGGTTTATGATGCAGGCCCCATGGTTTCCCTGGGACCATCATCTCCCAAGCCAGAAGCTCCATCTCCCAGGCTAAAGTTCAGATGTGCTGCAGAGCTCTCTCTTGTGGGGCCTGAGGAGGCGCACGCACAGCTTCCCATGTTAAACAGTAGAGCAAGCTCTTCTTCTTGCTATATGTCTTTCCTTCTTTCTCCAGGATAGAACAGGAAGGTAAACACACTGCATCTGAGAGTCAGGGACCTCAACCCAAGACAGTGGCTTTCTAAGTGCAGTTTCTAGGTTAGAAACACAAATGTCTCCCATGAATGGTTAGAAATATCAATTCGAAGACTTGATCAGTGTATTTTCCAAACAGTTCCTATGAACAACAAATTCATAGAAAATTAAGATGAAAAGAACCAGTCTGTGGATGACCTGAGGACAAAATCTCTACCTACCCTAACTTGCTTGCCAGTTTCCAGACTGCCACATTAGAAGTCATTCTTTGGGTCTCTTTTTTCAAGCAACTAGGCCTGCCTGCTAATTAAAACACAGCCTAAAATAAATCAAAGTTTCTGACAAAAGTCCAGGGCTGTTTACCCAACTCCAGACAACAAGTGAAAGAGATTCTGGGTGTCCTGGCAATTCAGCTTTTATATAGTCCCAAATACGGCTGTGTGTCAATTCTAATTATTACCATAACTACTAGAACAGACATAACAAGTTCTTTATTACCATAATAACAATTTTGGGCATGGCAGGATGCAGGACAGAACAGGTAAAGAGGAACAGATACTTAAAGGTTATTGTGGGCAATGCCATAAAAAATGTTGCATGCCATAACAATTTCACTTCATTATGAGTACATGGAGAACACTCAGGATCTTCTGTAGTAAATTGGCATCACTGGCCTTGAAGGAAAATTAAAAATGCAATGAGAGCAACAGGATTCATAAAGGAGGCAAGAGAAAGAAGTGAGGATTCTACCATGTTGATTTTAAGTAAAAGAGGGATGACCACAGCTAAGAGAGACAGTGGAAAGGGGACAAAGGGATCACATTGAAAAGAGTAAAAACATTCCATGAACATAGCTCCAGGGACAAGTGATAGATAGCCAAGCAACACAGGTGACAGATTGGTGATGTCTTCCACTAAGACCGAGAGGGTGGCAGAGAGGCAGGACTGAGATGTCACCCAAAAATTTTGCTTAATTCCCACATCACAACTGCACATCTGGTAAAGCGAGGGAACCACACTGTTTTGTGAGGATTATCAGGGCCTTCAAAATACAAAAAACAACCTACCTCATTATTCCAAGGTTTGGAGAATGTCAGGCTTAATATTAGAGTGCTATACTTTGTGGATGGAGCAGGGGTGCCAGACATAAGACAGAAAGTCTCTTGTAGTCAGTGCCTTAATATGGGGCTCTGTGTGCACCGGAAGCACATCTCCAGGACCGGAGTCCAAGTCCACCATCATAGAAAGACCAGACCCCAAGCGGATATGCAGGAGAATTCAAACATAAAGGGGAAGCATGAACAGTGCACACTATGGGCCCTCCAGGGAAGAAAGAGTGGTGGTCATCACAAGCGACTCTGAGATGAGTTAAACTGCCCACTTTTCCATTTTTTATTAATAGTCTCATGCTACATACTGCTAATGGTAAGCAAACAACCACATACATATACATACATACATACATACATACATCATACATACATAGATACATGTATGCATGCTGCTTGGAAGCATCTAGTAGTATGGGTCTCACCTGGAAGTAGAAAACACCATGCATTTGGATGAGTTATAAAAAAAATTGAAGTAAAACACAGCTCCTGATGAGACAGAACTTACAAAAACATTGCCTGGAACTTTTATAAACACACACACACAAAAATACAAGTAGAGCTTCTGGGTATATAAAACTTGCATTTACTTTTTCTCCTGGGCATCTGACCTTTCCAGAGCCACAAATTACCCATGAGAAGTGCCAAACTATATTAATTAAGAAAACTAACTCTGGACCTAGATGACCTGAGTTCAAATTCCAATTATGCCACTTGAGCCATTTCCGCAAGTGCTTTGTGCCCCGGTTCAGCAGAACAACTGTCCTTAAGTGCAGAACACACTCTTTCACTAAGCCAAATAGTTTGCCCGACAAAAATTACTTAGTTGGAGCTGTTTCTCTGCACAGCCTAGCCAACCTCAGTCATGCCAACAACTTTCTCCCTTACCAGAAGCTATCTCCTTTGGCCTGCTTAAAATTCTGAACTCTAAAACCTGAAACTTTTGGAAACCTCGGGTGTTCGAGAACAGACAGCATCACATAGAAACACCTCAGGTCCACTCAAGCTTAAGTATCTCATCCTTTCTCTTATATGAGAATCCCAATGTATAAGAATAGTATAAAATAAAAGGAAATAATGAAAAGAATCTTTGGCATATGGGCACAGAACCAAGGCATGAATGGAGGGAGGAGGAAAGGGAGAGAATTGAGATTTTGAAAGCACGAGGCTGTGAAGTACTATATGCACAAGCCTCTGTGAGGAATGCAATCATCACATACCTCAAACATGGATAAGTTATTATGAATACATATATATATATATATATATATATATATATATATATATATATATATATATATCAAGGGGATCCAAAAGATATAAGAAAGGAAGAGAAAGGAAGGGGCTGAAATATAATTAAGAACTGTCATGTTCCTTCATCAGCTTCCCACAAGGAATTTCATCATTCAGTACTACAAACATGTAACAATAAAATAATTTTTCAATGTTTTTGAAATGCTTCAGGTGTGGGAGTACATCAAAACTTGGACATGGGAGCATGGCAGCTTCTCTGCTGCCCGCTGAATCCGGGGCCACTACGAGCCTCTGTCACAACACATATGTTTGAGAGTTCCTGGTAATGAGAAACGCACAGTGGTATCCGTGGTCACTGGCATGCCATGAGCACTTGCTCACACCCTGGACCTCTCCGCCGATGTCCTCTGTCTGTTCAGTCTGCGCATCTGGTGCCTCCATAAGCTGCATACACACATGACTCTGTGGCATCAACATTTGTTCACTTCCAACTTTGAAATGGCTCTGTATTTTTTCTTTCAATCAAAGCATTGTATGCTGTACTTTTTCCCAGTTTCAAATACATCCATCAGATGATAGCCGGCAGCATAGCCCACTGAGCTTACCATATTTCATGTGGCCCCTCTTCTGTCCAAGCTATGGCTTGCAATCAAGATGTTTTTAGGTTCTTATTTCCCCTCTCTCCCTCAGTAGCAAATACTTTGGGAAAACTTTAAGATGAACTCTTATACACTCCTGTAACCTTAGCCTTCTGGGAGCTGAGCAGGGGAGACCACAAGCTCCAATCAGGCTGAGTAAATCAGCAACTTAACAAGATCCTGTCTTTGGGAAAAGACTGTAGATGAAGCGTGGTGCAAGGGCTCTGGGTTTAATCTCCAGTGCCAAGAACAAACAAACACCAAAACTACTTCACTTGGGCAACCAGATGTGAGGAGTTCTCAGAATGATACAAAAGAGAAATTCAGTTATGAAACAGGTACCCACACTCTATGCAATCTTCCAGAAGCATAACAAATTCCTAGTCCTTACTACAAACATCTATAAAATCTAGAGACCTGTAAAATGAAAATATTTTCATATACCTGAAATCTCTTCCATGGATTTTCCTTGCCATGCCTGATGAAGTATGAGAATCAGACCTTTCTCTACAACACCAAAGATAGCTCTCGCATCTCAAGAATAGGAAATAATTGAGTGCAAAGGAGATTTTCAGTTAGTAAAGGTTTTTCTCAACTCACATTGGCACCACAAGATAGATTATCCAGGTTAGGGGGCACTAGACTGCGTTAGTGGCCCAGACACCACTGATACTCCTACTAGGGACAGCATCACCTGCCAGGTGCCAACAGCAGCACAGCTCACAACCAAGACTTGGGCTACTGTTTATCGGTGTATCTCACTCTGCTAAATCCCTGTCTATTGTTTTACACACACACACACACACACACACACACACACACACACTGAGGTCTAAATCTCCTAGCTCTGTTCAGGCAAGTCAAGATGGCCTATCTTCATTCTAACCACGACACTATTAAAAACAGCAGTTCCTACAACACTTTTTTCACCAACAACCCCAGAATACGTTCTACCCCACTTCATAAACTTTGGTTCTTGCGTTAACAAAGCAAATGCTTCATATTGTAAAGGGGAGGTGAGGTTAAATAACTGATTTGGAATATGTTCCAAGAACAGAGCTATAAGAAACATCAACACACCTTCAAAGTTCTCCAGGAGCAGACACTTGATAGAGAGAACAGGGAGGGTGGAGGTACATTCACAGATTCGATTTCCAGCCTAGCATTACCAGTTGTGTGACTTTGGGAAAATGATCTCCCTCCTCAGGGCTACTTCTTCAGCCATCCATCACGTGGACTTGCATCGCTGACTTGTTGCAAGGACTACAGATCTAAGCAGATCTGCGTACCTTGAGCCCTGCCTGCCCCACAGAGCACAGTAGCATTAGCTGTTTACTGCTGTTGCTGACAACCACTCTATTTTGCTGCTTCCTGAGGGAGAGAAGATGGGCTCAGGAAAAAACAAATCTGGGATGTGAACCCTGACTGCCTTTCACAGACTGTGTAGCCATAGAGGAGCTACATGATGATGACGCCCACTTTGTAATCTTTTTATAAAGATTAAGTGAAAATACAACAAATGTGTACTTCCCCAAGACCGGCTAGCAGCTATACTGATAAATGAGGGTTCTCCCAAGGTGTAAGGAAAAGGAAAGCTAAACCAAAACAAGTGTGTGCATTTTTAAACTGATGAACTCCTTGTAGCTCCTAATGTTGCAGTTGCTTAAATAGTGACTTACAGAGAAAGGAAGCTAGAAATGTGGGAGACCAGGATGAGCAACAATGAACAAAATGCAACAGTATCATTTCCAAACTCTCAACCTCTGCTCCACATGCTTCTAAGTAAATTCAATATAGTAGCCCAGGGGCTGGGGAGATAGCTCTAGGGCACAGGTGCCTGCCTGGCAAGCGCAAGGTCCTCAGTTCAATCCCCAGTTCCTAAAATATATATGCCCATTACAAGATTCTATATTGTCTGTTTATCATTATGTTTTTTAAAAGATCAAATGTCAAATGACTTTTTTTTTTTTTTTTTGTCTTTTTGAGACAGGGTCTCATTATGCAGTTCAGGCTGGCCTTGAGCTCACTTTTGTAGCCCAGGCTGGTCTCAAACTCGCACCAATCCTCCTGCCTCAGCCTCCCAAGTGCTGGGATTACAGGCGTGCGCCACCATGCCTGGCTCAAATGACATTTTAAAAGTGAGCTTTTGAAGTTTTCCAATCACTTAAAAGCATACATGGCTACCATGATATAGATAACAT
>PVJA010010061.1:18106-58721 GCA_004027025.1 Myocastor coypus
TTTTTTTTTTTTTTTTTTTTTTTTTTTTTTTTTTTTTTTTTTTTTTGGAATGCACACATCTCTTTATCCCTGGGAAGGTGACAGGATCACATACACGAAATGGAATTAAATGCAGGAGCACAGAAAGTGGCCATGCCTCATTAAGATCAAATGAAGTAAACCTATGTGCAGCAGAGCAACGATTTTGCCGTAGTGGTCGGATTTTGTATCTTACAGAATCGGGGTGTTCCCTGCTCATATCTCATTAGACATTGCTATTGGTTCACTGGGGTAATTTTAAAAGTTTGGAAGGCAGGGACTGGAGTTATTGCCCTACACATGAGAACTTAATTGCTCTTGAGGTCGGTTGACCTATTTACTTTCTTCAATATATTTTGTGGCTATGATAATGAGCCCTTGAAATAGACCCTGGTCAGTACGAAAGACAGCATCATCTGCTTTTCAATTAAATTATCCAGCTCAACAGTTTCTTATTTATACCAACATACCACCAGATGGAAGGGAGAGCCTATTATATTCATAGTTAACATATTATTTTATTTTCCTGATGGTAAGCCCTTAACAATTTTCCTCATTCCAATTTGCTGGAGGAAATTATTCATTTTCATACTTAAAAAACATAACTTCTTGGTAGGGGTAAAATTTAAAATTTTATTGAAGTATTTATTACTCTAAGTTTTTCTAGTATACCTTTCAACGCAAATGCTTACCAGTAACCCACTGCGATTATCAAACACTGGAGTATGTATACAACTACCTTAGTTCAACGAGAAGAAATTTTTTTGTACCAATAATGATTAGAAAAATTATAATGTCTATACCCTGTGCTACTAGGAGGACAAAAATATGCACCATATCAAATACTGGAAATGTACTACCAACGTGTTTTGAAACTGTCACATTGTTATTTCTTATTAAAAGTAATATAAATAAATAAGTAAATAGACAAATTGTAGTTTGTCCATGCTATAAGCAAGAGGAGAAAGCATCCAATGTAATACCTCTCATTTACAATGTACAGTTCAGAGCAGACTGCACTGGAGCAAGAAAGAGAAGGACGAGCACAGGGTGATTCTATACTTCAATGAGGAAAACAAGTGAACATAGGCAAAGGAGACCCTAAGAAGCTGAGAGGCAAGATGTCATCACAGGCATTTTTCATGCAGATTTGCTGAGAGGAGCACAAGAAGAAGCATCCACATGCTTCCATTAACTTCCCAGTTTTCTAACAGTTCTCAGAAAGGTGGAGGACCATGTCTTCCAAAGGAAAAGGAAAATTTGAAGACATGGAAAAAGCAGACAAGGCTCATTATGCAAGAGAAATGAAAACTTATATTCCTCCTAAAGGAGAAACAAAAAAAGAAGTTCAAGGATTGCAATGTGCCCAAGACAGCTCCTTCAGCCTTCTTCTTGTTCTGTTCTGAGTATAGCCCAAAAATTAAAAGATAACATCCTGGCCTTTCCACTGGTGATGTTTTAAAGAAACCTAGAGAAATGTGGAATAATACTGCAGCAGATGACAAGCAGCCATAGGAAAAGAAGGCTGCTAAGCTGAAGGAAAAGTATGAAAAGGACATCGCTGCCTACCGGGCTAAAGGAAAGCCTGATGCAGTGAAAAAGGGAGTCGTCAAGGCTGAAAAGAGTAAGCAAAAGAAGGAAAAAGAGAAAGAAGATGAGGATGAAGAGGATGAAGATGAGGAGGATGCAGAAGAGGATGGTGATGAATTAGTTGGTTCTAGCATAGTTCATTCTTGTCTATAAAGCATTTAACCCCCTGTACACAACTCACTCCTTTTGAAGAAAAAAAAATTGAAATGTAAGGCTGTGTAAGATTTGTTTTTAAACTATACAGTATCTCTTTTTTTGTATAGTTAACACACTACCAAATGTGTCTTTAGATAGCCCTATCCTGGAGGTATTTTCCATAGCCACTAACTGGTACAATATGGTGGCTGTAAATTGACATGGAAATTTAAAGCAGGTTCTTGTTGGTGTACAGCACAAATTAGCTATACCTGAGGACAATAGGCTTTCATCTTCAGTTGTCTTTGATGAAGCTTATGTGAAATAATTGTTGTTGTGTTAACTGAATACCACTCTAATTGCAAAAAAAAATAATTTGCCACTGTTTTGTTGACATTCTGAATGCTTATAAGTAAATAGAGTTATTAATAAATATTATATATATATATATTTTTTTTTTCAGAATCATATGATTTTTTTCTAAGGAAAAATGATTTTCTCATTGTTTAAAAAAAAATGGGCAAAAGTGACAGCCAAACTCTGACAAATCATCATTATAATGCTGATGTTATGGTATCTGCAATCAGATATTTCTCTCCAATTGGTCTTCCTGCTATGAGTTTAAATGAACATACAAATGAATCAGATGACTCAATTCTGAGTGACAGCCTCTCATTTTCTAAGAATTTTAATGAGAGGAGAACAGAAAAATGTATTGTAAAGGAAGATCCAGCAAATAGTCTTTGCCAGCCTTCCTTGAGAACGCTCAAACTAGACTCTGGCTGGGAGTTACTCTGGACCTTTCACAGAGATGAGAGTGCAGAATGTACAGCTTCCATGGCACTCCAAGAAACTGCCCTCCACACCTCACATAGAAAGTCTGGCTCCATCTAAACAGATATGTTGAAGTACAGGCAGAGCAACATAAAACTCCAAGTATAACTTGCAAAAGTAAGCGTCTTAACACATCATCATATAATAATCTTGCAGATGTCTCCTTCCCACACCTTGCAAGATGACATCTAAAATGTGGACTGTGTCAACATAATATTGCAAATGAATTTCACTTATGAAAAGACGTCAGTGGTGGGGCTGGGGAGATAGCTCAGTGGTCTAAGCACCTGCATGGCAAGCTCAAGGACTAGGGTTCCATCCCCAGTACTGCATGCCATACCTGCCCAAGAGCCCCGGGTGCTGTGTGCTGGCCACTGAAGCAGAGCATGGTGGGGCACACCTGTAACCCCAGTGCTGGAAGAGCTAACACAGGAAGATTATGAGAAGTCTAAGTTGCATAGTGAGACCCTGTACTCAATCAATCAATCAATAAAGATAAAAGAAAAAGATCTCAGTGGGCCTGAAGGCTTTCTAGATTTTTTGAGCCACTTCCAGAACCAGAACAAACTGCTGATGATGATCCAAATCCCATGTGATTCGTGATTCTAGTTGAATTGTCTTCTGGTACCTCTGGCTACACTACTTTAACAATAATACCATGGCTGGAGAGATAGCTCCATGGCATAAGTGCCTGCCTGGCAAGTGCAAAGTCATGAGTTCAAACCCCAGTCCCACACACACACACAAAAATAACAGCCTCATATCTTTGGAAAAGCAAAATGGTCTGCTCTGTCACTATTGTCCACTTTTTGAATGCCTAAGATATTTTCACTCAGTAACAGTGCTCTAATTAATGTGCTCCGTTAACAAGAACCAGATAGACTTAAATTCCACAGCACCCTTATCTGATCAAAAAATACACTTTACAACGTTTCCTCCTTAGCCCAGCCAGTAGAATTTACCTGGATAACGTCTCTCTTTTCCTTCATAATAACTAGAATAGGTTTATAGCACATTAGCAAAGCAATCTCCTAGACGTCCATGGTGTCAAAAGTTTTATGTCTTCGTCTCCTGAAAATGAATATTTGCTTAGATATTCATTACTTTTTCCATCCTACATAAAGTTGCTCTTATTCATATAAGAACAATTGAGAATATCTTTCTGCTCCCTATTCTGAGCCTTTCTAAGTAGATCTCATTTCTGACTCTGGAATTGCTTGGGTCTTAGACCTTCCCTATTAAGAGCATAACACCCATAGACTAGAATTATTTAGTTTACGACTCATCGCTACTCCTTGTGAGCACACAATACAAGCTACAAGACTATAGAAGCTCACGGACACTGAGCTGCAATTTTAGCAAAGACAAACAAGAGATGCAGGAAGGTGCGGTTGGAAGGCCTGCCTGAAATGAGACAATAAATCTTGAGGAACTGGATGATGAGGAACTGAACTCTTCAAGTAGAGTTCTGCCATAAACCTGACCTGTGCCTGGAGTTTTCACTTAAATAAGTCAAATTTATCCTTTAAAACAAATTATGCCATATATAGGGAACAGACTTCACTGTGTATTTTATAAAACATGGGTCTTTTATTAGCACATGTTCGTAGTATGTGATGTTTGTATTTGTCTGGGAGAGTGCGTAGATGTGCTTACCATAGCTTAATTTTCATTCCCCTCTCCGTGACTATTCTCCTCCTGCCTTCCATCTCTGGATCCTCTCTTCCCATTTTCTTTTCTTCTTTCAGTTATGATCAACACACAGAAATTACATTCACTGTGGGTAGCTGGTCCATGTGCATAATACATAATTTTATTACAGTTTTCTAGTGTCATTCAAGCAATACTTTTCAGATGAATCAATGCAAACATTTCAAAAAAAAAAAAAAAAAAGAAGAAGAAGAAGCTGGTTTTATCAGGCTTCCTTAAAATGGAAAGATATATGTCACTAAATTGTAATTTATCTATATTCCCAGGGGGAAAATAACAAATATGAATAACAGAGAATTGAGTTTTTCTTCATTTCTTAAATTCAACCAAAAGCGTTGTTTTGCAATACATCTGAATTTTTTCAAACTAACGTTAACATTTTTAATACCAAGCTGAAGAATATCAATTCACAATAGGGCAATCTGAATTTCTACCAAAAACAAAAATCAGAAAACTATACATTAAACAATGACAGCTTTATTCAAAACACATAAGACTGTACAATTTCTGTTTTGTGATACAAAATAGCAAGTCTTACCTTGTTGGTATTCTAAGGGAAGTAGGATGTGTTGAATATGATACCCTCTGTTCTAAAAAGGAAAATATTTGCATCTATTCTTAAATTTCTGTCAAGCAAAGAAAAAGGACCATTCTCATGCTTTGTGTTCTTTTTAAAGGTGGCACAGAGTGAGTAGCAAATGGAAAAAAATGTTTAGAAGAGCTCGCTGTCATGCACTACAGATGCTAACCTTGTCTCCAAGAGCCAAGGTTGATGCGTCCCATGCCAAATTAAATCTAAGATGTATGAAGTAATGAAAAGGGTAGCATTCCATGAAAAATTCCACTTTTCAGTTAAAGTAGCTAAAGCTCATTAAATATGCAGAAATTACAATGTCAATGTAACTTTGCAAATTAGAGTTTTCTTTGCAAATGTTTAAGCACTGTACTGTAAAAAGCATAACAGCTGAAGACTTTCACAGCTTGTTACCTGTATCTTTTCCTCAAAGAACCTGCATTGATAAATAAGCCCTACACTACCCAAAGATAAGGCACTTTGGTTCATGTCCCAGTGAGCAGTTTACTGAATATATTTGAACAAATTGTCTTTGTTCAATGGCCCTGACTAATTCTCCCGCTAGTTGGATCAGTATTACAAACCTCGGTGCTTTATGATTCACAAGCACTTCATTTTTTGAACTCACATATCTTCACCATGCAGGTGATCATTGAACATAAATATGTTTTCTATTAGAGTAAGATGCATCTTATTTTAAAGGGCCAAGATTTGTAAGGCTTAAGGAAGCTGAAGGCAATAATAAAGACCTAGAATACACATACATTTGAATCCAACATCAATAATTGATTTTTGTCTTTAAACCTAACTTTACTTCTTGATGATAAAACTAAGCAAGTTTCTGAGGGAATGTATAAATATAAAAAGTCTGAATAAGAAAAATAACTTGTAATCACTCATTCCAAAACTATTAAAATTATAAAAATATATAACTGTTCTAAAAATATTAAAATTTAGGGCTGGCCAAATAGCTCAGTGGATTAAAGCACCTGCAAGCAGGCAATGGGGCTGGGGATTTGATCCCAGAGCCTGCCATGGCAGCCCACCCCTGAGACATGCTGAGAAGGCAACTGAGACTGGGTGTGGTGACTCCTTCCTCTAATCCCAGCTCTTGGGAGGCTGTAAACAGGGAAATCACTACGAGTCTGATCTAGTAGTAAGACCCTGAATACCCTGTAGACTCTTCCCTATGGAGGAGGAGGAGGAGGAGGAGGAAGAAGAAGAAGAAGAAGAAGAAGAAGAAGAAGAAGAAGAAGAAGAAGAAGAAGAAGAAGAAGAAGAGAAAGAGGAAGAAGAGGAAGAAGGAGAAGAAGAAGAAGAGAAAGAGGAAGAAGAGGAAGAAGGAGAAGAAAGAAGGAAAAGGAGAAAGAAGAAGGAGAAGAAAGAAGGAAAAGGAGAAAGAAGAAGGAATAATATAAAATTTAGGGATAGCATCTAGGCTTTTTACTATATAAGTAAGAGATAATTTGAATTATTTATATTGCATGTATTATAAACATCCCTTATCCCAGTCATTAAAAATATAATCTTTCACAATGCATAATAATTCATAGACTCCATTACTTTGAAGCATTTTTAATGACATCCTAATGTCTTCCAGACAGCCTATTAAACTCCCCATGGACCTCGATGGAATGATAAGCACTGAAGTGCTGTTTACATCAGTGAATACCCTGATGGCCATTTCTGAAAAAGTTATGCAAGCACCTATTGGCTCAAACAATGCAAGAGCTTGAGCTATATTATTTGGGAAATCAGGACAGATTCCCTGATTCCCTCTGAAGCCCCAGTTAGAAATCATGGCTGATAGAAGAATAGAATTGCAAAAGTCAGCGAACAAAATATGACCTACAAGACACCTGGATTGAGAAAGACTTCCAGAGGATTTGAGGAACAGAATGAGTGATGGGGAAGTAGGAGGCTGGCAGAGAAGGCATCTCGGCAGATGAGGCTGGCAGGGTAGGCAGGGGCAGCTCTCCCCAGGCCTTTTAGGACTTACGAAGGATTGTGAGTTTTATCCTAAAGGTAATGCGAAGCCAAATGAAGGAAGTTATGCTAGGGAGTGATATGATCAGGTTTGCATTTTAAAAAGACTTCTTTGGCTGCTAGGCAGATAATGAATTACAGGAAAGCAAAATGAAGCTAAGAAGCAAAGAGAGCAACTGGGTTCACTCAAGCCCAAGTTACAGACGAGGACCAAGCCAGAGAAGTAGAATGAGAATGAAACCAAAATACACAAAATGTGTTCTGCAGACAGAACAAGAAGACTTCATGATTGGTCAATGTGAGGGATACATAAAAGGGGTGAATCACAGGTTTCTAGCACACACACACACACACACACACAAAAAAAAAAAACTAAGTAAGGACCTCTTTGGTAAATTAGAAGAGACTGATGAAGAAATAACTGTGGAGACAATCAAGAGCTCATCTGGGAAGACAACAAATTTGAACTACCCATGCAACAACAAAATGAAAATGTCAAATCAACATCTGGATGTGCAGAGAAATTTGTTTCTCAGAAAAGCACCTGGGTAGATTAAAGTTTGAAGTCTTAACAAATAGATGCTATTTGATGTATTCAGAATTGGTGAGATATTTTAAGAGCATGGGGAATAAGCAAAGAAGCGCAGTGGGCACTCAAAGAGTTATGTGATCAAAGAGAGACAAGATATAGGCAAAATGATCATCAAGAGGAATGGCCAGATGAGTGAGAGCAAAGCCGGGGCAGGGTTGTGTCAAAGAAATACAACAAAGAGAGTGTTCCAGAAACGAAGAATTACTCAACATGTCAATGACAGTCGTCCATGAAAACCAAGATGAACTGAACAATATAGAATCCACAGAGACCTCAGTGAGACTTTAAGTAAGAGATCAGGCAGGCACAGAAGAGTGGGATGAGAATAGAAAAGGAAACAGGCAATGAAGGCAATAGAGAAAGAGAATATTTATAGTATTCTTGGCTATAAATGGCATCATAGAAATAGAAATATGAGTCTAAGGAAAGGTATCATCATTTTGCTTTGGTTGATCTAAGGAATGAATCAAAAGAATTTTTTTTCAAAAGAATTATGGGCAAGGTCTACAGTATGTACAGGATCTCACTATGTAGATGGAACCCATAGTGATTCTCCTGTTTTCAGCCTCCCAAGTACTGGGATTATAGGCCAGAGCCACCACACCCAGTCTGAATCATCGCCTTCTCGCACTCAGGGGTGGGGCCAGCAAGGCAGGCTGAGAGGCGAATCCCAGCTGCTGCGCTCTGCCTAAGCAGGTGTTTTAGTCCACTGAGCTATCAGACTGGCCCCAAAAGAATTCTTGAGTTCTAGAAATGGTCTAGTACCTACCAGAGGTTAAAAGGAAGAGAAATTTAAAATAATTTTTTGAGCAGGGTCTTAAAAACAATGAGAGAAGATGGGAACCAGGTACAGTAGAAGATTTTATCTTTTGCAAAAGATGATGCTGGTCCTCCCCCTCTCCCGGTTGCTGAACCCACCAAATCCGGATGTGGTGGCATGCCTCTGTAATCCCAGTGCTGGGGAGGCTGAAAACAGGAAGATTACTATGAGTTCAAGCTGTATAGTGAGACCCTCTATCAAATACATTAAGAAAAAAAAAAAAAAAACAAGAGCAAAAGATGATGCTTTTCATCCCCTATCCCTGACAGAAGAAAGGAAGGATGCCCAGTGAATATGTGCACCGTAGATCTTGAGGTAAATATGTAACCCTTGCAATTTTTCCAATATAGGACAATGCCATCTTCTGAAACTCCAAGAGAAGAAAAAGGAAGTAAAAGGAAAGAGGAAGGGGAGTTACAAAAACAGCAAAATGTCTGAGTCAATTTTTCTTTGGCACACAATATCTGATACGTGTAACTTAAAGGGGAAAATTATTTTGAGTCTGTTTTAGAAGTTCCCTTCCCTGGACAATAGGCTCAAACGCAGAAGCAACATGGCGGAGGAGGCTACCACTGAGCAAAGTTACTCATGTCCTGTGAGCCAGGAGGCAGAGAGAGAGGAAGAAAGAGCTTCCAAATCAGATGTCCATTGACCCATCTAAACAGAGTCCACCTCCTAGCAGCAAGGCAGCTGGAGCAGTCACCTTCCAAACACATAAGACTTCCAGGCCATTCTAGATATAACCCTACCATTCTTCTGTAGACCCACAAAATATTCAAGTCCATCTCATTATGTAAAAAGCATCTGGTCTCTCTCTAACAGTTACTAAAATCAGAATGATCCCAGAACTGCTGAAAGGTCCAAGTCTAAAGTTTCTTCTGTTGAAAGAGATGCAAAAGGTGAGAT
This sequence comes from Myocastor coypus, assembly GCA_004027025.1. Taxonomy (NCBI): domain Eukaryota; kingdom Metazoa; phylum Chordata; class Mammalia; order Rodentia; family Myocastoridae; genus Myocastor; species Myocastor coypus. The sequence continues at coordinate 27,272 of PVJA010010061.1, forward strand.
TAGAAGCAATACTACACTTCCCTCCCCTCTCAGTGCTCTGCCCTTCCTGAATTTTCTCATGCACTAGAAACCTGGTTTGGGGCGAGAGTTGCCCCTTGCTACTGCTGGGTGAAAATAAGTTATTTCAGTTTCCTATGTAGTCTCTCTCTACTGACACTAGTCTTTTCCTTACATAGCCTTTCGGATACCATTGCTACAGAAGGGTGCCTCAAGTTGTAGACTTGAAGGTGGAAGTCTAGGATTTTCAATCTACTTTGCTAGCATAGGCTAGGATAGGTGAGGCCATATTTTTTTTCTGTATGGTTTGGTTGAAATAAAGTAACTTTTGTTTAACAAAAAAGAAAAAAATAATTTAAAAAATCAAGTTTCTTCTGTGGCTCAAGGCCAATGCTTAGCTGTGAAGCCCTGTAAAAATCAAAAAGAAAATTGAACACTTCCAACACACAATGGCACAGTGCAAAATTGCCTCTCAGAAATGGAGGGATAAGGATAGAAAGTAATGGGATCAAGTCAAAACCAAAAATCCAGAACGGCAAAAGTTCATTCTATGACTTCATGTCCAGCGCCTAGATAAAACTGTGGCAAGGTGCAAGCTCAAAGCGGCTTGGGTGTTCCCACCCATCTAACATTACCAGCTACAGCACATGGGAGCTCTCTCTTGCACTGCCTTTGCTTGCTGCCTGTGGATCTGCTCAGCAGATGTTCTGTACTCCTGGCATCCACTGCTTCCTGGAGTCTTCAGTGCACCCTGAATTTCTACAGCATTCTGGTCTTCTGAGCTTTGGTTATAGCCTCCCACTGAGCTCAGTTCATAGCCTTGTGGGGCATTTCTAACTACCATTTCTAGCCCTTTCCTAACTCCTTTCATAAGCTAGTTACAAAGGCTTCTAAACCACACTGTCAATAGTCGCAGCCAGGATCCTTTTTCTCTGGTACCAAAATCTTAGTCATTTTCTCATCACTGGGACAAAATATTCAATACCCACAACTCGAAGGAGGAGAGTTTTATTTTGGTTTTGAGTTTTAGAAGTTTCAGTCTACGGTTGACAGAAACAGAATGATGGAAGACATAATTCATGTCATGCTGGCTGGGAAATAGGGTGTGAAAGGAGGAAGCAAGGAGGGAGATGTGCCCCTCTAGGTCACACCCCCAGTGACACACCTGCTCTTAGGCCCCCTCTCGTAGCAGCGAGTCAGCTACATTGCCTCCACCATTCTATCACCTTCCAAAGATATGAGGCTTTGAGGCCACCTTAGGTCTAAATCATAACATACATGCACAAGTATAAATCAACCTCTGCTGAGCAACAAGAGAATGGAATTGCCATTGTTGTATGTGAAGATAAAAGAAATCCTAGACTAAAGTCCATAATTTGCTCCCATATAACCAAAGGATGCTGGGAGCTGAATTCTGAATATCCAAATGCAGAAAGTAAAAAATAGCATACTCTCTCACTCTCTCTCTCTCTCTTCCTCTCTCTGTCTCTGTCTCTCTCTCTCTCTGTCTCCATCTCTCTGTGTGTCTCTCTGTCTCTGTCTCTCTCTCTGTGTCTACCTTTCCACCTATCTCTGTCTCTCTCTGTCTCTGTCTATGTCTATCTTTCCATCTATCTGTCTCTCTGTTTGTCTCTCTGTCTCTCTGTATCTGTCTCTCTCTCTATCCCTCTGTGCGGCTGTGTCTCTTTCTCTCTCTCTCTGCCTCTCTCTCTGTGTCTGTCTCTCCCTCTCTGTCTATCTTTCCATCTATCTCTGTCTCTCTGTCTGTCTCTCTCCCTCTTTCTCTCTCGACCATTGATTTTTGGGTATTCAGTTTGTACACTGACAAATAAAACCGAATCCGGCACCTAGACCTAAGAGTGGAGTCTTGCAACGTCGGAAGGGAGAGCACTTGATACCACAGTCACAGGCAAAGACTTTCTAAATTGGAGCTAACAGCACAAGAAATCATAGCAAGAATCAAATGAGACGTTGCCAAATTTAAAACTTCTGAAGAACAAAGGAAAAGAATCATTTCCGGTCCACCGTCCAGTTCCCAGCCTGCCCAAGCCTGCGCGACTGCGGGGTAAGGTCCCTCCACCCCTCTGCTTCTTCTCTGCATTCCTGGGACTAACTTCCCCTTCCGGTCCACAGTCCAGTTCCCAGCCCGCCCAAGCCAGTGCACTGGCCAGGTCATGATCCTTGGCCCGCCTTCCCTTCCCCCATGCTCCCTTCCCCTCCCCCCTTTTTTTTTTGAACCCCTCCTGCCCAAGCTCCACTACCGAACCCATCATACATCTCAGCTGGCAACCAATCTGGTCTACAAGCCTACCAAGACTCCTCAACTCCAAAGCTACACCTCTACCTACAAACCACACCCACGGGACTTCACAGCAGCCAGCAGCCTGAGCTCTAACACGAAGCCGGGAACTACTAGAGGGGAACCAACTTGGAGGCTCCAGACCAAAGGCCCGAAGGCACTTACGGCATAACACCACAAAAGTGCCCAGGTCGCTTCCATACAAAATGATAACAACAAGGAGTAGGATGCAATCTCAGGGCAGGAGCCCATGCAAACCAAATACAGAAGACAATATCATGGAAGAAAATGGGAATCATGCAGATGAAACCTCTGAAATGGTAGCATCTGAGGTAGACAGACAAATGCAGAAACTTATACAGCAACTGAGATCAGAGATAACACCTGAAGTAAAAGAAGAAATACATGAAGTGGAAAGATGACTGCAGAAACGTATAGAGGACATCAGAGCAGAAATAATATCTAAAGTTGACAAAGACATATCTAAATCAATAGCATCCCAAGTAGGGGAAAAACTACAGAAAAGCAGAGAAGAGAACAGAACAGAAATAAACTCTGAATTAGAGAGAAAAAGACTAACCATGATGACAGACTTCAATACTATTAAAGAAGACATCGATAAAAAATTAGAGGAGAATAGAAAAATGATGGACTCCCTGACGGAGCAATATAGGAAAGACATAGATCGCATGAAACCGTTTCAAAGAGTTATACAAGAAAATAAAATCTCAATCGCAAGGTGGCAGAGCCATAAGAACAAAAATGAAGATAGAGTCTCAGATCTTGAAGACACAGTTGCAAGCAGTGAAAGAGTAAGAAAGGATCTTTTAAAAACAACCAGAATGCAGGAAAAAATAATACAACATCTGAAAGACGATTCAAAAATGAACAAGGTGAGATTAATGGGAATCAATGAGAAAGAAGGAGTCAATACAAATGATATAAAAAGAATATGGGCAGAACTAATAGCAGAAAACTTCCCAAATTTGAGAAAACAATCAGACATTCAGGTAAGTGAAGCCTACAGAACCCCAAATAACATCTACCCAGCTAAAAACACGCCAAGACATATAATAGTCAAGATACCAAAAATCCAGCTGAAGAATAATATACTAAAATCTGCTAGGGAAAAGAAACAGATCACATTTAAAGGAAAACCCACCAGAATAACAGTGGATTTGTCTTCACAAACCATGAAGTCAAGAAGAGCATGGAGCAGAGTACTTCAAGTCCTCCAAGAAAAAAATTTCAGCCCAGATTACTGTACCCAGCAAAACTCTCCTTCAAGTATGACGGAGAAGTGAAATATTTCCATGACAAGGAACAACTAAAGAATTTCGTGACATCAAAGCCAGTGCTACACAATATTCTAACAATATCTTTGAGAGGGACCAAACGACCCGAATGCAACAAATGAGAACAGAAAGATCCCACCAAATAGAGTAACCAGCTAAACATAGCAGGAAAAAGTGGTAAACACTAGCGAATAAGAGTCATGTCAACCATAAGTCAATGCATTTCAATTATAACCATCAATGTAAATGGACTAAATTCTCCAAATAAAAGAAGTAAATTTGCAGAATAGATGAGGAAACAGAGCCCAACAATATGCTGTATACAAGAAACAACACACTTAACACATAAAGAAACTCATAGGCTTAAAGTTAAAGGTTGGAAAACAGTACTACAAGCTTCAGCACCTCAAAAAAAAGCAGGGGTAGCAATCCTGTTTTCAGACAGTCTAAACTTCAAACCAAGACTGATCAAACAAAATAGAGAAGGCCAATACATACTGGTTAGGGGAAAAATTCATGATGAAGAGGTAACACTCATAAATATGTATGCACCCAACATGGGAGCAGCAAGCTATATAAAACAAACCTTAATGGGCACGAAAAATCTCATATCCAATACTACAATCTTAACAGGAGACCTCAACACTCCCTTATCTGAAAAGATAGGTCAAGTAAACAAAAAATCAGCAAAGAAGTGGCAGAACTGAATCAGAACTTGGAAAAATTGGACTTAGTGGACATACACAGAGTGTTCCAGCCAACCACCTCAAAATACACATTCTTCTCAGCTGCACATGGGACATTTTCAAAAATAGATCGCATATTAGTCCATAGATCATGCTTAAGTAGATGCAAGAAAACAGAAATTATCCCATGCATATTATCTGACCACAGTGCAATCAAATTGGAAATAAATGGCGAAAGAAACCATAGGAATTCCAGGACTATATAGAAACTAAACAGCACTCCTCGCAACAACCAATGGGTTACAGATGAAATGAAACAAGAAATAAAACAGTATCTACAATTTCATGAAAATTCAAACACAACCTACCAGAATTTGTGGGATGCAATGAAAGCAGTTCTCAGAGGGAAATTCATAGCTCTGAACTCACACATTAAGAAAACAGAACGGGAGCAAATAAACAATCTTACACAACACTTAAACCGACTAGAAGCGGAAGAACAAACGAAATCCAAAGCCCGAAGGCGGGAGGAAATTATAAAGATTACAGCAGAAATCAATTCAATTGAGACAAAGAAAACAATACAAAGAATTAATGAATACAAAAGCTGGTTCTTTGAAAGATTAAATAAGATTGATAAGCCCCTAGCTAACCTCATCAAAAACAGGAAAGAAAGGACTGAAATGCAAGCAACAAGGAATGAAAAGGGTGAAATTACTACAGACCCAGCAGAGATACATAGGATCATAAATAGTTACTGTGAGAATCTTTACTCTCACAGAATTGAAGCCACAGATGAAATGGACAGATTCCTAGAAAAGTACAAATTACCACAACTGAATCAAGAAGACATTAGAATTCTCAATATCCCAAAAACAGCCAATGAAATACAAAATGTAATAAAAAGCCTACCAACAAAGAAAAGTCCGGGACCTGATGGATTCACCTCTGAATTCTACAAGAAATCTAGAAAAGACATAATCCCAATACTCCTCAAACTCTTAAATGAAATTGAAAAAGCAGCAATCCTTCCAAAACATTCCAAGAGGCAAGTATTACACTGATACCAAAACCAGAAAGACATGTAATTAAAATAGAAAACTACACACCAATTTCTCTCATGAACATAGATGCAAAAATTCTCAATAAAATTCTAGCCATTAGAATACAACAAATCATCAAGAAGATTATACATCACGACCAGGTAGGATTCATCCCAGGGATGCAAGGATGGTTCAATATACGCAAATCTATAAATGCAATACACTATATCAACAGAGCCAAGACCAAAAATCGCATGATCATCTCAGTTGATGCCGAAAAGGCCTTTGACAAAGTGCAACACTTATTCATGTTCAAGGTCCTACAGAAAAATCAGAATAGAAGGCTTCTAACTCAACCTGATAAAAGCCATCTACAACAATCCAACAGCTAGCATAATTCTAAATGGGGAAAAACTGAAGTCTTTTACTCTCCAATCTGGTACAAGACAAGGATGCCCCCTATCGCCACTTCTATCCAGTATAGTTCTGGAGTCACTAGCTACAGCCATTAGACAAGAAAGAGAAATAAAAGGAATAAGAATAGGTAAAGAAGAAGTTAAACTTTCACTATTTGCAGATGACATGATAATCTACTGAGAAGACCCAAAGAACTCCACCAAAAAGCTACTGGAATTAATACACAAATTCAGTAACATAGCAGGTTACAAAGTCAACACACAAAAGTCAGTAGTATTCCTCTACACAGGTAACGAACACACTGAGAGAGAAATTAGAGAAACAGTACATTTTATGATAGCACCGAAGAAAATGAAATACTTAGGAATCAACCTAACTGAGGAAGTAAAAGACCTTTTAAATGAAAACTATAGTACTCTGAAAAAAGAGATCTTAGAAGATCTCAGGAAATGGAAAGATATTCCCTGCTCCTGGATAGGAAGAACCAACATTGTGAAGATGGCCATACTGCATAAATTGCTGCACAGATTTAATGCCATTCCTATCCAAATACCATCGACATACCTCACAGAATGGGAGAAGTCACTCCTAAAATTTATTTGGAACCAAAAAAGACCCAGAATTGCAAAGACAATTCTCAGCAATCAAGGTACAGCAGGAGGCATTACAATTCCTGACCTAAAGTTATGCTACAAAGCTACAGTAATAAAATCAGCATGGTATTGGCAAAAGAATAGACCTGAAGATCAATGGAATAGACTAGAGGATGCAGAAACAAATACAAGCACACTCAGCCACCTTACTTTTGACAAAGGGGCCAAACATGTTTATTGGAAGAAAGATAGGCTCTTTAACAATGGTGCTGGAAAAATTGGCTCTCTACATGCCGAAAACTAAAACTTCACCCTAGTCTATCACCATGCATGAAAATAAAGTTGAAATGGTTTAAAGATCTAAATGTTAAAAGTGAAACATTAAATCTCCTGGAAGAGAAAGTGGGAAGAAATCTTGAAGACATCAGAGTAGGCAAAAAGTTCATGGACAGAAATCAAATTGCACGTTTCACACTTGAAAGCATCAACAATTGGGACCTCCTCTGCCTAAGAAGTTTCTGCATATCAAAGGAAATCACTAACAGAGTGAAAAGACGACCCACAAATTTCAAAAAGATTTTAACTAACAAGTATTCTGACAAAGGTCTTCTATCTAGAATCTACAAAGAACTAAAAACCATTAGGGTTCCAAAATTCAAAGACCCAATCCAGAAATGGGCATCTGAGGTGAAGACTCACTTCTCAGAGAAAGAAATACAGCAAGCCTACAAATACATGAAGAAATGCTCCCCATCGCTAGCCATTCGCGAAATGCAAATCAAAACAACACTTAGATACCATCTCACCCCAGAAAAAATGGCTATCACGAAGCAGTCAGCCAGCAACAAATGCTGGAGAGGCTGTGGGGAAAAAGGAACCCTTCTCCACTGCTGGTGGAAATGCAGATTGGTGCAACCATTATGGAAAGCAGTGTGGAGGATCCTTGGAAAACTAGAATTGGAAGTTCCGTTCAATCCAGCTATCCCCCTACTGGGAATTTTCCCAGAAGAACTACAAACATCATACCATAGTGATGTCTGTGCACCTATGTTTATAGTAGCCCAATTTGTAATAGCCAAATCTTGGAAACAACCAAAATGTCCATCATTTGAAGAATGGTTAAAAAAATGTGGTATTTTTATACAATGAAATACTACTCATCCATAAAGAATGATAAGTTTGAAGACTTCATATATAAATGGATGTATATTGAACATATAATCATTAGTGAAATAAACCAGACCTATATGTGTAAATATCGTATAGTCTTCCTAATATAAGAACTTTAAAGAAGAAAACAAGAATTTAAGGGCATAACACAGCTGAATGTGTTATGGACTAAACAACGAAGCGACTGGAAGCAGATAAAGCAGAAAACATATCAATAGCAAAACCATACATTGATGTACACAGGATGAATCAGATATTGGTGTCAAGAACCTTCAATGGGTTCAGCATATTGATTATAGCACAATGTAACGCTAAAATTATGTTTGGAATACATGTCACTCTTGTCTTTTTCATATGTACTGCTCCTTGTGTAAACTCAGTTACTGTCATTCTATCAAGAGTAGTACTTGCAAATAAGAGACTGGGCCAAATACCATATTCTTGAAAGGGCACAATTTTGTATTTCCTTGAATTTCCAAATATTTTTGTCAAAATTGTGTAACTGCTTATATCACATTGTATGGAAAGTTATTAGAATATCAATGATGGCCAGAAAATATCATTTCCAAGCTAAGTCAAAGATATTTGATACTCAGAAAGCCAGTGATGATAAGCTCAAGTACCTATGCTATAGTGTAATAGCATCAGAAAGCTTCTCTGCTGGAGGGTTAAGAATGTAAGTTAACAGACCAAACATTGGAGAAAAAGAAGGGCTATAAGGATAGCCAATATTTTGGCCCTAGCCCTTCAAGGTCAATAAGGACTCAGGATATAAGAGAATCTGTTCTGTAATATCCTATAACTCAGAGGTATCCCAAATTTTCTGGTCAAGAAGATTATGGGACCTCAGAGGAAAGGGATGAATGAACTACAGTGCATCTAAGGAGAGCCACCCAGAGAAAAACATTCTCTCAGGCTTTCACAGAAAGCAAACTGGCCAAGCAATGGCCATGACTCGTCCCAACGGCTGCCACTAACAACAGTTCTACAAAGCACTATATATGGTTCCAAACTTAATCCTGAGGGGATTTGACCTTGGAATATACAAAAGATGAATGTTTTATTATACAGGTCTTGCTTTGAGTTGCCCTTGATCACCCAGCATAAAAAAAAAAAAGAAGAAAAAAGAAAAAAAAAGCTTTATTACAATGCATGAAACACAGCTAGATTGGTGAGATGAGCTTTAGGAGGCTTAGATTCAATAGCCTCCAACATCACAAGCTTCACTGGTGGCCCACTGCAATTGCAGAACATTTGACTGTATATGCATCTGCTTCCTCTTAGTCCCAAGAGAAGAATTTTCTTTTCCTTTCTTCTTCTTCTTCTTTTTTTTCTTTTTTTTTCTTCTTAGCAACATCAATAGGGTGGTGGGTCATGCCCACACACTGTGCTCTGTAAAACTATTGTGAGGACAATATGCAATGTGTCAACTTTTAAAATAAGAAAGGAGAAAAGAAAAAAAAATTAATGTTGATTGAATGTGTGAATGTTTAATTGTTTGATCAATCATATATACCTATATGTATTAATCTAAACTGATCTGATAATGAAAATATGTAATATAACCATCGTTAAATTTATACAATAAAAAATATTAAAATTTAAAAAAAAAAGAATCAACAGAGTAAAGAAGCAGCTTACAAAATAGGGGCTATCTTTCCTGGCTCTTCTGTCAAAGAATTATTATCTCAGATATATAAAGAACTTGAAAAGCTTGATATCAAAATACGAAATAAGAAAGAATTCAATCATTAACTGGACAAATGAACAGAGAGTTCTCAAAAGGAACATGAATGAGGCCAACATCTACATAATCAGCAGTGATAGCGATGGATAGATGTCATCACTTTTCATTGCTGTCTATTTGATAGCGAAAATGAAACCATTTCTAGAAAATAGATATTAAAATATGAAGTGAAAATATATTTTCAGAGACTGACTAATCTACAACGTGACGGGTTATGGCCTGAATACAGATTGCTCAATTATCATGGCCCCGTTCCAACATGGCTGACTCCCCTAAACAACAGCTTATCTTACCAATGACCGCTTCCTCCTTCACCCCCACTCCAGCCCTAGGTACAGCTTCCTTTTACCTTGCCCGCCCACAGAAGGGAGCCTCCAATCAGCTCCTAGTGTGTCACTGAGCCCGCCCCTCAAACTCCGTCCCTCGCAAAATGTCTATAAAGGCTCGTCCCTGTCTCAGGTCAGAGAGTCCACCCATCACCCTGCCCTTGGGCCTCTCCGTCTCTTCAGAGTCAATAAAGGCTTCCCCACCCCCTTATATCTGCTTCTCAGCTGTGCCACTCCCACACACTGCCACCATCGCTGTCACAGCTTCTGATAAAACCTATCACAATGTTTATTTTCTTCATGGCTAAGTTTAAAAAATAAATATTTTACTAATATCAATAACCTTGAAAACATACAAATATTATACAGTATTAAAGCGTATCCATTAGCTTAAAGTTCTCACATACAGTCTAATCTCTATTCTAGGTTTAAAGCCTGCCATCTTCCTCAATCCATTCCCAGGCCCAAGCTCTGCCCCCTACCTCAGGTCTACAAAGTGCTGCCCTCCTCTCTGGGGTGGCTGAGGTCCCTGACGTGCTGCTGTACTTGCCACATTAATAAATCTGCCTCAACCCATAGTCCCTGAGTAGTAAGTCTACCCAGAGGCCCGGGAAACCTGGGAGGCCTTTGTGAAGCAATCAATCCCTGAGGGCCCCTTGGTCTCTGCTGTCTTTCCACACTACACCAGCCAAGCCCTGGAGGCACGCACTCTTCTCCTCAGAGACAGAGAAATCTCCTGGTGTCCTCTGCAGGACCTTGCCATTTTGTTTTCTACCACTCCCAAAATCCCAGCACTATGGCCCTTGGCCTGAGCCCTCATTCTGGAGGTACAGAATGCTAGTCTTTTATGAGTGGCCACCGATAAAGTAAAAATACTCTGAACCAGGCATGGTCATGCACTTGGGAGGCTGAGGCAGGAGGATCACTACAAAAGTGAGCTCAAGGCCAGCCTGAACTGCATAGTGAGACCCTGTCTCAAAAAGACAAAAATAAATAAATAAATAAATTTATAAATAAATTTATTTATAAACAAATAAATAAACAAATTTCTCCAAAATACTTGGAGAAACAAGCATACCTCTCTGTCTGTCTCTGTCTCTGTCTCTGTCTCTTTCTATATCTTTGTTTCTCCGTCTATGTCTTTCTGTTTCTGTCTCTATTTCTATCTCTCTCTCTGTCTCTGTCTCTGTCTCTGTCTGTCTCTCTGTCTCTCTCTTTCTCCTTCTCTCCCTCCCTCTCCTTCTACCTGCCCCTCTTCTTTTTTCCTAGAGATCCCACCTCAGCCCTGCAATTGGCCAAAGACTCACCTTTGTATTGTCTTCTTAAAAAACCTAAAAACCTTCTATATGGGAGGAGACACAAGCCCTCCCTCCAGGAAAAAAAAAAAAAAAAAAAAAACTTATTTTCCTCTGCAACATCTTATGACAGCCAATAACCTGAATGCAAGACTTTTGACTACTAAATCGACATAAGACACTTACCCAGAACAATGGCAAGTGACCAAAAACTTCCTAAATATAGATCTTATTTTACCTTCTCGATCAACTTTCTGCCAATTCTATTCTACTTTCCACCACTTCCCAAATTCCTCTTCTTCACGATCAGATCTTGACTCTAATTCCGTCCTTAAGCCTGAATTTGGTCTAACTGACCATGCACCCCAACCGCAATGAGCCCCTGAACTCTCCTCACCCTTCCTCTTCGCCTCCTCTCTCAGGGTCCCCCTTCCATCCCCTCCTCTCCTCTCCCTTCCCCTCTTTCTCTCCACCTACTACACACATTCTTGCTCATCACCTACCCCTAAAATGGAATGCCAACCAGCCTCTGTCCTCCCAGTAGACAGGGATGGAAGGCAGTATCCACATTCGTGTTCCCTTCTCTAACTTATGTTTTGGCCACTCTTGTGCCCAAATTGAGCCTCCAGTCTCTTCCACCAGACAATTACACTTTAGTCTCTGCCTGCACCATACTCTTGATGTCATTTCTCCTTTCTAATTCTTACCAAACTCTATAATGTTAAAATATAGAAATGCTACCAAAAGTGTCTTATCATGATTCACCTAAAAGGTATCATGGAACCCCCTAGGGAGATAACTTTCTTCTACATTTCTTCTGTTCCTCTGCCTGCTAATCTGTGTTTAGAATAATAAACCATAAACATGGAGAAACTATCAGACAAAACTGATTCTGTGGCTGAAACGGGAGCTGCCAGAACCAATTTGCTTCAGTTTTTTTCATGACAGATGCCTTCTCAGCTTTTCCCAGGGTACCCCAACCTCCACAATTAGGGGAAAGCATTATGTGATAGTAATTTAACCTGACTTTAAAGATCTGTATAAGATCACAATGGCCCTGGGGACCCCCTCCTAGCACCCATGGCAGCAACAACAGAAACTAAACTCCAAATTCCAAGACCAAACCAAGTGAACACAAGAAAAAACCAAAAGAGAACAAAATATCAATACCAAGTAAGGAAAGAGCACTCCCAAAAGATAATTTAAAATGTACATGGGAGCCGGGCGTGGTGGCTCACGCCTGTAATCCCAGCACCAGACAGGCTGAGGCAGGAGGATTGGTGCGAGTTTGAGACCAGCCTGGGCTACAAAAGTGAGCTCAAGGCCAGCCTCAACTGCATAGCGAGACCCTGTCTCAAAAAGACAAAAAATAAATAAATAAAAATAAAAAATAAAATGTACATGGGGAGGGTGTGGTTTGTGTCTAGTTGTCCTCCCAGAGCCTCATGCAGTCATTGGGCAAGGATTTCTAGAGTTTGAGATTAATTCACAATCAAACCTGGGATTATAGATCTGCATACTACACTCAGCCTCAGGCAGATAACCTGAATGCCACTTAAGAGACACAGACTTCCTCTCTCTAGCCACTGTTGCTGCTCCTCCTCCCATTTGCTGTCTTGCTCTTTGCCGCTGCCATGAAAGGTCGCTCTCTGCCATGCGCCAGGCTACCTTGGAGCTACCCGTGTGTATGGACTGAAATCTCTAGTAACTGTGAGCCAAATAAACCTTTCCTTCCTTCATTTTGGGTGTTGGGTATTTGTCCCAGAAACAAGAGAAGAGTAACTAAGATGGGGGGGGAGGGAGGAGAGAGGTAGACAGGGTGGCATGAGTTCTAAACAACCAAGTTGAACTCAAACTGACTCTAAACACAAGTTAGTATTGAAAACAAGTAAAGCTACACAAATAGGAGGCCAAAAAAAAGGCTCTTGGGCCACACATAGGCTACCCTGGGTCCTAACAGATAAAGAGCTAAGCCACCAAAAGGCAAAACAGCCTTCCCTTCTTTTTCTTTTTAATTTTATTTTACACTAAAGTGTAAAAATGAAACCAAAAGCAAAAATAAATAGCAAGAACAAAGATAGGAACATTAATACGATACAACACATATGGTACATGTTATCAAAATAAGAATAGCAAATTAACAATAGTTGTTGCATCACATAAAACAGCCTTTCCAGTGGCCCATACACATGTAATGAGGGCTCATTTTTAAAAAAAAATTAACTGATTACTAAGTTACTTTAAATTCTGTTTTAAGTTAATATTTTTGTCTGATGAATGTGCCTAAAACATTTCTTATAAGCAGGTTTGAGATGATTGTTGAACTATAATTACAGAGTTAATTTTCTCTTTTGTTGGTTCCTACACATACTAAAATAATTTGTCATTCAAGGTCATATAAAGTCTTAAAGGGTTGTCAGCCATTGCGGAGAAGTAACCTCTTTGCTCTCCTTTCTTCTTTCTGCTGGTGCTGTGACAACTTGCTGTGCAAGGTTACTTAAAAGTCTGTTAGTTAGCCAGCTCTAATGACAATGCAACAACGGAGTTAATGTGAAGACAAAAATGTCCCAGGAACACTTTAAAATCCAAGTGACTATTAGGCTTATGACAAAAAGAAACCAGGAAGCAGGATAGATAAGGAAGGAGTTGGGGAGATAGCTTGATGGTCTAAGCGCCTGCCTGGCAAACGCAAGATCTGGAGTTCCATCCCAGGTACTGAATACTGTGCCAGCTCTGGATAGAGCATGGCGAAGCTGGAACTGGGGAGGCTGGAACGGGAGGATCACTATGAATCTGAGCTGCACAGTGAGACCCTGTACCAAATTACATAGATAGATAGATAGATAGATAGATAGATAGATAGATAGATAGATAGATAGATTATGAGAGGATTTTATGTGAGGTCACCTTGGACTTTACCCTTTCTTGAGGGATTAACCCAGGTAAAACCTAGGACCTCAAAATGCTTATCTTTCAGATCCCTCACCCAAGTCAAAGTCTGGTCTCCCTTGCTTAGGGGGCTCTCAATACTTTTGGCTGTAGAACTCAAATTTTGGTAGAAGCTGACTCCCTTTAGAAGGTCACCTCAGGACTGACCCCAGTGCTCCTAATTCTTCCCCTCTCCCTATCTTTTGCTTCCAAATGGCTCGACTTATCCCTGACCTCTGTGCCACCACTCCATCTCCTCGGGCCCAGTAAAACTTTCCACCTATAGGTGAATCCCAAAAGGGCATGTGCTTTGGGCATCCAGGCTCAAATTCATGACACACAAAGAAATTAACCTACAGCCTACTTCCCAAAAATAGTTTAACAAGATGCTCTAAATGTCCCTCACATTATGGTGGTGGAGGCTCCAATTATTTAAAAAATACTTTTCCACATGTGACCTATTCCAACATTTTACAGTCCATGCTGCTCATCCCTTAAGCTTATACTTACTCGGCCAACATGCTACAAACCCAAAGTCATGGGTGGACATCCTGCACAATGCCCTCCTACACGTCCGCAGCAGCCCCATCTCCTCAGCCCATTTAAACTGTTGTATGAGCATCTCTCTGCCTGGAAACGCCCCCGCCAAGACATCCTCTTGCAGAGACTACCTCCCACTCTAACTCACCATCTTCTATAACACTGCCTTAGTTACTTTTTACTCGTTGCTGGGACAAATACCCAACACTCAAAATGAAGGAAGGAAAGGTTTGTTTAGCTCACAGTTACTGGAGGTTTCAGTCCATACTTGGCCGGCCCAAGGCTGAGTGGAACAGGGCAGAGAGTATCCAGTTCATGGCGGCGGAACAGCAACAATCGTGACAGAGGCCACCGATCAACCAGGGCAGCAGAGAGCAACATAGTAAGTCCATCTCTGTCTCTCTTTATATTATATTCAGGATCTCTGCCTCAGCCTGTCCACCTTAGGTCACACCCGTAATCCCAGCCATACTCAGACAGATAACGCTATCAGTCAAGTAATTCCAGCAGTACTCAGACCCATAATCCCATCAGTACTAAAATGCACAATCCCAGTGGATCACGAGTCAAGTTTCAAACCCTAGAAGTCCCTGCCCCATGATTGCATGAGGCTTTGGGGGGACAACTAGACATAAACCACAACAAACACTTTGCTAAAACTTACTCCCCAAACCCAATGACTGACATATGCTCTTATCAATCCTGCTAGAAGACAGAATACCTCAAAACTCTCCACCCCAAACCCTTAAGTCCAAAATGAGAGGGACCCTATACAATTGTCCTTGACATACCAACCCACAAGACACATATATATGTGTGTGTGTGTGTGTGTGTGTGTGTGTGTATATATATATATATATATCTTGTTTTAAATAGTTGGATATTCCGATTCTTGACTCCTACACCTCTCTGCCTCACGGCCATCTGAGAAAAAAATCATGATTATCATGACAGATCACAAGCTAACTCATGACTGGGCACCCTCTACTCTATGACCTTATTCTGCTACCCCTCAAAGGCCATCAGCTTGATATCTCATAGATTTTTCTCTCCCGATAATCTCTCTGCCTAACTAGAGACTTTCTACACCATTGTGTCTCATTCATTCATCCCTAAACTTACCATAATCCACCTCTTCTTCTTCTTCTCAATAGCACCAACCCCTGTAGAGCATATACTTCTGGTCCAACATTTATAACACTCCCTCAACCTCACCTTCAACGTTTTAGGCAAAAGGAACCCTTCTGTGTTCAAAGATTTCTGATGGTGCCAGTTTCTTCTTTGGCTCAGTCCTCACCCCCAATTCACCTCTGGTAAACACCAAGAGACAATTCTCTTCCAAAATGACATAGGCCCACCCTTCACCCTCCTTAAATCATACCCAACATCTTTGCAGAAAGGGCCACCAAACTCTTCCAGACATATCTCACTAACTTTTCTAAAGTTCCTACAACTACCCACCCAGTTACTGGTATTAAAACTCTCCACACTTCCCTCTTCCATGAGGCCCTCCTTTACATTTACCATGAGCCAACACTTAATATTTCCTTTGCTGTAGGCAACTGAATTAGGTAGAAATATTATACCTAATGTAGTCAGATGGGACAAAAGCCCTCGAGGATTCAGTATGGAAGACCACATATCTTACAACTGTGCGAAAGATAGTCACCTCAGCTGTAGACCAGACCTCAAGACAAAAGATTAAACATAAGCCATAAAAGAAAGGGACCAAAACATGGTGGCCTTTGTTCAGTCCCTCATATGATATGCCCTGCCAGCCTCAAAACCTGATTACATGCCTGCCTGTAATCCCAGTGCTGGGGAGGCTGAGACAGAAGGATCAGTATAAGTCCAAGCTGCATAGTGAGACCCTATACCAAATACATAAATAAATAAAAGATTTTTTTAAAAGATGGTGGCAGGGAGAGAAAGAAGATGAAAAATGGATTGAAAAGGGCCAGCCAAATAGCTCTGCAGATAAAAAAAAAAAATTAAACGAAAGATTAAACAAATGCATACCTCCCTAAGGATAAACATCAGAGATTGATAGCCTAAATAGATCTCTAATTCTTTGAAAAAGTCAAGAAGAACCATTAACCCAGCCCCCTACAGGAAGAGCTCTGTGTTCATGCCCTCTTGCTACATGACTTGCTTCTCCATTTGATCTGGATTTAATCAAATTTACATGAGCAATTATGTTCACAAGTTCATTGATCTTATTGGTGGAGCATAGTTTTGCTCACTTGGCAAATTCTCATGATTCCTTCCTTACACCCGTTTCACCTTGTGGTTTTGCTCTATGGAACCATAGGAGAGTGTCAATAGAATCTCACAGTGCCTAATTAAGACCTAGGATCTGTTTCATACCCTACCATGACAAACAGTTGTCTAAAAAAATCACCCAACACCACTGGTGGACATTCTCTGCAGAGAGAAACAGAGAGAGAGAGAGACAGAGATACAGAGAGACAAAGACAGAGACAGACAGACAGACAGACAGACAGACAGACAGACAAAGACAGAGGGACCACCAAAATCCCTGTCCCCAACAATGCCCCTAATTTTAAATTTTTTTATTATTGCTTTTTCCTTTTCCCCTGAATTTCTCTATAACAAAAAACTGAACTGTCGGCTTAAAACCCCCATTAACAGCCTGACTTGTAGGTTTAAAGTGAGCTGTAATCTTCATTCTGTTCCCTCGCCCAAGTTCTTTCCCTTACCCCAGGCTTGAAACCTGCTGCCCTGACTCTGGGAACAGGCTGGTCTCTACTGCAGAACCCCCAACATCTGCATTCTTGTCATGATAATAAAGCTTTCTGCCTCCATCAGTCTCTTCCAGGTCTTTTAAATCATCCTCAGTATCTACATCCTAAACCATATTTTGTCTTTCAATACTCCTCTAAAACCATTTTTCCATATTTTTTTTAAAAAATCTATTTCTTAATAGGAGTAAAAATAAGTGTTTTATGAACCATGCTTTCCATTAAAGCTTTACATAAGTCATGGGAATTAATGTTAATTTGACTATAAAGTTGATTTCTACCAAGCCAGGATTTAAGCCTAAGAAATATACTAAAGGAAGAAAAAAAAAAAGAGGTTGCCCTCAGCTTATCTATATTCTACTGCAAAAGATAAATAATAATAAGCTGTTAAGAGCAGCAAAGAAACACCTATGTGAATGCAAATGTTGAACTTCAGCCAGAATAATCCTCAAATATGTGTGAAGGGAAATAAGAAAATTCTAGATGGGTCATCTAATGGGGTCATCTTGTCCAATCTGAACTTCTCTTCCCGGCCCCCTAACCTGATCCCTACTCTGTTCTCTTTCTCTAATTTATCTTTCCAGTTCCTTAAACCAGAACCTTAACAGTCCCCTGATGCACACACGTTACTTTTGTTTTGCTTAATGTAAGCCATTTTTCTGACTCACATCAGGCTTAAATTGTCAACCTTGTTAGACTCACTGTGCCATTTGGAAAGAACAGGAAAAACAATTCATTCCAAGACTTTTATTCTTCTCTCGATATAGGAAAATGACCAGCTAAAAAGCCTTCCCCAAGGGGGAAAAAATATTCAGAAAAATAAAAGTCACTGCATTTTCACCAAAGGGGCAAAATCTAGAATGCCATAACCTAAAATCCTTTCTTCTTCTCAGACATTATATGTACATGTTTGTGATAGCATGCAACTTACAATTTGACAAAAAAAAATTCTTTTTTTTCATGTCTAATTCTTCTACTGTATTAATGGTATATTTTAAATCCCTCTTACAGTTTAAGTAATGCATTCAGTAAAAATTATCATTAATTTACAACTAATGACCATAATGATAAAGGAGACATTAAAAGGGGAGATAGCCACCAGAGTACTAAAAGACGAAGTCAAGAAGGAAAAATAACACAAAATAAATGAATGGAAGAAATGATGGGGCAATTAGAAATTTTGGGAATCTATAGTACTTGTCTACATAAAAATTAGAAACCCTGACCATCAAAATGAATAAGCAAAGCAATGTTTGCTCTATTTTATGAGTGGTTGCTTATTTGTTACCTAGGTCATGCCAAAGCTTAGTGGCTATAATTATCAACTGAGTACATCTCCTTCAGGTATTGAAAGATGCCTGAGAAGACTGACTCACTATTCATTGGTTTGCCTTGGCATTTTAAATCATTAACAGAACTAATATTAGGGGAAAATAAAGGCAAAAAATAGAAAGAACTGCTTTTAGCTAAACAGGAGGTAGTTCATACAAATACACACTAAGTTACAAATGTCATGTAGTTAAGGTTCTGGTTCACTTAACAAACATTTCCCACTGATTGAATTCTGTCAAAATTTGTGTCTAGTTATCCCCTCAGACCTCATGCAGTCACTGAATCAGGCTTCTAGAGTTCATGAATAACTCATGATCCATGCTGGGATTGTAGGTGTGAGTGCTACACCCACCTAAGGGCAGAGAGCCTGAATACAAACTAAGGAGAGGAGAGAGGCTTGCTAGCTACTGCAGCCACTGCTTCCCCTTTGCTCTTTGCTGTTCACTACCACCATGAATAGCTGCCCTCTGCCAACTAACACTCTGCCTTGGAACCAGCCAAGTATGGACTGAAACCTCCACTAACTGTGAGCTAAATGAACCTGTCCTTACTTAATTTTGGGTATCAGGTATGTTATCCCAGCAATGAGAGAAAAGTAACCAAGACAAAGTCCCACTATACATCAAGCACTACACGGTTCATATCTCCATCCTGGTGTTCTTCTATCTCTCTGTTTTCATTGTACTTTTCACCAATTCTCACTTACTTCTGAGCTGCGTACCAGCACTACTTCCACATGCTAAACACGGAGAAATCCCTCAAAGCTCTCTCCTTGCTTAGAGAAGTAGTATGGGCTACATACTTCAAAAGATTACCAGTTTTATGCAAGCTAGAATGATCTTAAATCCCAGATCTGATTCTAATAATATTGTCTTTGACTTGTTCAATAAGAAAGAAAGTAAAAATTGTACTCTGTTCAGAGAATGCTTACCAGGACTAAATGTGATAATATGCATACATAAAATAGACAGAATAGAGTGAGCATCAATAAACAACTTGTTCACTAAATATAAACATTCTTTCTCAAGATCCTAGAATTCTGTGCATTCTATTCCTAATTCTCATGTATCACTCACTTCTACATTTCAAATTCTAAAAGTACCATAGAATGTGTGGACATTATATGAAGATCTATTCATGTGTCAATCATTGGTTTATAAGCAGAAAAAGATAGTGCTCTTCAAACACAGTTCCTGGCTCTTTCTCCATATCTTACTCAATATCTCACTTCCGTATTTCCATTTTTGTCCCCTTTTCCTACTCTAGTTTGCCACGCAGAAATTTTCCAAAGAAAGCAAATACCTGCACCCAGCATTGAGTTTGGACTCACATAACCAGCTCACCTGCAGGTTAATTTTGAACAATTATCTCATACAGGATACACAATAAACAAAGGTAGGCCTTCTTATAGAGATACTACCTCCTATGTGACACCACATGACATTTGATGTTTTCCCACATATCTAATCTTGAGTGATCCACTGATGTCCTTCACAGTCTATCAAAATGTTCAAAGGTTCTACAAAGAAGCAAATCTCCCAGTGTATGTACATAGAAACATTGATTTGAGTGAAAGGTAGAAACAATGAGATAAAGTCAAGCAATGGGTGTGATTCATCCAGATAACTGACACTGACAAAGTTTTGCAAACCACAGTACATGGTTCCAGGGTAAACCCTGTGGGGATCTGACTGACCTTGTCAGAAAAAAAGTTACATATTTTTTGTAACATAAGTCTTGTTTTATCTTGGACTTAGCCATCAAGCAGAAAAGTCTAACCATGAGGTATAAAAAGGAACAGCATATTAATATGCTGAGTTGTAAAAGGCTCAAGTCAACAGCCTCTGATAATACGAGATGAGCTGATCATCCACTGCTATTATGGACTGTTTTACTAAATATTCAACTACTTTCTCTTCCTGCAATGAAAAGATCTGTACTAATGATATTTACACAAAAAATCATATCTGCACCTTGTACTATGAACAACTATGACAAAGACAACATTATGCAATGTGTTAACTATTGTTAATAAGAAGAAGAAAAAAATAATGAAGAACAACAACAAAGAGTTAAGCAGATGTAGCCAGTGATGGCAGTACTGGGTTCTTCAGGCTTTTTGCCTTGGGAGACCACAGCTGTGGACAAAGAGCAAACAGAGTTCGTCAGGGTGTGTGCCTCCCCTCCGTGGGTGGCTCGCTCCCAAGAATGGAGAGAGAAACCAAGAGGGTTTAATCTCCACCTGCTCCATTTGTCCTCCAAAATTCACCAAATTGAGACACCCTTTTTTCTGGGAGAAAAGAAAACTTTTGGGGGTTGAAACATATTTGAGAAGCGAAAGGAAGAGGTTCACGAGACCATATGCACCAAAGCAGTCCCTTTGGGTACGTAGCGATGCCAACCTGATAAGCCCATGCTACAAGAAAAGCTGCTCCAGACAAAGGCCTTCCCAGCAACACAAATTCACTCTCATCACAGAAAAGACTACAGAAATAATCTCCCCTAATCCGCTTGTTCTGCAGCTCAGATCCCCGAAGCCTGGTCAGGGGATCTACACTCCTCGGAGTGGCGCAACCAGCTTGCCAAGAGCCTGGCCTCTGCTCCAGGCCAGCTGCCTCCTAGCCCCCTGCTCCACACAGCTTTGTGCCGCTGCATTTCAGAGATCCACTTCTACCAGTTCTCAGCAGTCAAGCCCTGCATGGACTCAGACACCCTCGACTTTGCTCAGAACACACCAAATTTCTTCAAATGCTGATTTTAAAACAGACAAGAAAAAGGTTTACAGCATCAACCAAAAAGTGAAACATGTTAGCATAAAAGCCTACCTATGGCTTGAATATGATTTTTTTAATGTCTTTTAATGGAAAATGTCATGAACCTTGAAGGGTCTGAGATTTTTATCCTAGTAGCAATCGGACAGATTACGCCAGCAGTTTCATAGATGCTGGTCAAAGACTTCTGCATTGGGAGCAAAAGCCAGTTTATGCTTGAAAGCAACAGCAGTAGCTAGGACATCAGCATTGGAACTATGTCCCCAAGGCCCATTCCCCAAAGGTAATGCAAAGTTGGCCACTAATGTCTCTGTATATGGTATGTGGCTGTTATGGCTTCTGTATTCGTCATACACATACCCCCAAAGCCTCATGCCGTCATGGGGCAGACTTCTAGAGTTTGTGATTAACTCATGATCCTCTGGGATTATAGGTGTGAGTGTTGCTAAGATTATGGGTGTGAGTTCTACATCCAGCCTGGGGCAGAGCCTAAATGCAACATAAGGGAGTCAGATTTGCTTTCTGTAACCATCGTTGCCCCTACTCTTCCCTTTTGCTCTTGCTGTTTTCTACTGCTTCTGCCCTCCTCCATGTTCCCCTCTGCCTTACAGCCAGCCAGGTATGGACTGAAACCTCCAGAAACTGTGAGCTAAGTAAGCCTTACCTTCCTTCATTTTGCGAGTCAGGTATTTGTCCCAGTAACAACCGAAGAGTAACTGAGCCAGTGGCTACAGATTAAACACTCCTAAACATAGAGAATCCAAATATCTTACAATGGGCAACAAGTCTGCCTAATCTTTGTCCAGAAGGGAGACTTTATTTTTATTGTACTGGACAGAAATAAAACCTTTTCATTGCTCCAGAGGTAAATACTTGCGGGGAGCCGCCTTGTGAGAGCCTCTCTATTGTAATGCTGAAACAAGAGCATTCCTTGGGTCTTAAGACCTCCCCGGGTTGCAAGGTAACCGCTGACGCAGATTCCGTTTCCCCTGCTACCTTTACTTAAACCCCGTTCACTTCTTCAATACAGGAGACTTGATCAGAATCCTGTCTTGTCTCCATTTCTCGTGTCTCTTGCCCTGTCTTTGTCTTAATCCCCGCTCCTTCCCCAGGTGAGAACCCATGTTCTGACCCTCGTGCTGGTCAAATACTGATATCATCTCTGCCTTCCAAGGCCATTTGCTTTACAAATGTTCCTGAATAAACAGAGAGCAAAGTCTGCAAGTGCCTTTGCTTGCAGAAGTTCAAGAGACCTGTAGAGAATTATCCTGAGCCAATAAACAATCTCACTGCTATATTGTCTTAGCCTCCAGGAGATGTCCCATGAATACGCTATACTAGCCATGATGATTAAGCTGAATAATAGAGACCAAGTGGTGTCTCTACCATGATTTTGTTGATAAAATTTTATCAGAACACAGCTATTTGTTTATGCATTTCCTGAGGCTGTTTCATACACTTCAGAGGAAGGGTTTGCTGCACCTCAACTACCAGCCCACTGCTGAGGCTTTGGTGATCAAAAGTACCTATCTGTGCAACTTCAGATGGGACAAAGCACCGAATGCAGGACCAAAATTAGTTTTACCAAGTATAATAGTATCAATGGAGTCACCTTGAGCCCTCCCTATGAAAATATTTATGATTGGGACTTTAAAAATGTTTTCTAATCTCAGAACTCCCCCAAAATGAGATTTACTTTGAAAAGAAGAAGAAGAAGAAGAAGAAGAAGAAGAAGAAGAAGAAGAAGATGATGATGATGATGATGATGATGATGATGATAGCCATCTCAGTTTCCCTTCTCTCACTGCTGGGACAAATTCCCAGCACCCAAAATGAAGAAGGGGAAGGTTTCTTTAGGTCTGTTCCTGAAGGTTTCAGTCCATACTCAGCTGGCTCCAAGGAAGAGTGGCACACGGCAGAGGGTAACCTTTGGCAGCGGCTGCAAAGAGCAAGAGAGCAGAAGGGAGGAGCAGCAGCAACAGTGGCTAGAGAGAGCAGGGCTGCCTCTCTGTCTCTCTTAGGTTACATTCAGGCTCTCTGCCCCAGGCTGGGTGCAGCACTCGCACCCATAATCCCAACAGTACTCAGACCCATAATTCAAGCCTTGGATTGTGAGTTAATCACAAACTGTAGAACTGAGCCTCCATGACTGCATGAAGCCTTGGGGAGACACAAACCATGACAATGGCTTTTGCTCCTTCATGTACTTACCTTCTTGGCGGAGCCACTCAATTAGTAAAGTATGGTGCATTTTCAAATTACACAAACTATGTCTTGGTCTGTACAGAGCAAGAATATGGTAATTATGTATCTACAACTACTCTGCCTAGTGAGCAGAGGCCAGTATATATATATATTTTTTTTTCTTTCTTTCTTTCTTTTCTTTTTTCTTTCTTTTTTTTTGTGACCAACTTAGCCCACCCCTGGGGATGGGGCTGGCAAAGCACGTGGTGTCAGGTATCAAATCACAGTCCCTGCATGTGCCTAAACTTGCCTAAGCAGGCACTTTAGACAGCTAAGCTATCTCATTGGCCCTGGTCAGTGTTAGTATTTTGAGGTGAGGTGATGTTGTTATACGCAGCTGAATTAGATAGAAATCTTACAGGCAGTCAAACAGGGCCAGGCCCTCAAGGATGACATGGAGGACAAGGTGACTTTGCAACTAGAGACAGACACTCCTCGGCCTCAGCTGTGGGCCAGATCTCAAGACAAGAGTAAACCAAAACAACTACATCCTTCCTTAAGGGTGGGCATCAGGGATTGATATTTTAAGCAAGTATCAATCATCTTGAAAGAGCACCAGCCCACACTCAACAGGGAGAGACCTTGCTCTGTCTTCTTGCCTGCTTGCTACATGACTTGCTTTCCTATTGGATCCCAATTTTGATCTATTTTACCTGAGAAATGGTGCTTGTAATCTCATTGGTTGACCATAGTCTTTGTCCTACCTCATACCCACCTAAGTGAGTTCCTACATCTTCTCCTCTATAAAAGTCCCTGGAAGAGACAGCTTCTGGGGGATACACACTCGGGATCCCCCTCTTGTCTCTCTCTCTCAGACAGGAGCTTTCTTTCAATAAATATGTTCTGCTCATTACTTCTGTTTGTGCCTAAAAATCATTCTTCAGTTTCAGAGAACACAAACTCGTCCCAGGTACTTTTCAGGTTGGGGATCGGTTTTCCCTATATCATTTGGAGGCTCCCTATTGGAGGTCATGTACCCCAGATCAGTTTTTTCTTCCTGCATCAATGTCATTGATGACTTAACTGTATCTTTAATAATCATCCCTAAGGTACAGGTCACTATATTTCTTTAGTATATTAATGTAATATCTAGCTGTGCCATAAGACATGTAGTCCTAAACATACATGAAAGCAGATACTGCTTACAATTTTGATGGCCTCCACGGGATCCATACATCAGTCAGAAGAGGAAGACTGACAGTCACCTTCACTGTGGCTTCTAAGGCCCACAGTAACTTAAGACAACCACTTCAATTAGAAAAATGAAGTTCAGCCTTTGCTTTCAGAGGGAGGGCAGTAAGTTCAGTTTGTCCTAGTAGTCCCCATTAACAGGAAGGTGGCATTCTTCTATTTCTTAGAGTTAGTAGTGATGGCTATGGGACCAAGGGAAGAAAGACATTCAAAGTTGTTGATACTTGTAGGTGTTGAGAGCAGCCCCTGATAAACTCTCAGTAACATAAAGAACAATAGTGGCCAAATTGTGGGCAGTCATCTGGTAAAGAATGGCAGAACCGGCTGGGGAGATAGCTCAGTGGCTTAAGTGCCTACTTAGTTCAATCCCTGGGACCACAGGCCATGCCTGCACCAGAACACTGGTCGTGCTATGCAGGCCACTGAAAAACTGAGTGTGTTAGCGTACACCTGTAATCCCAGCACTGAGGAGGTTGAGACAGGAGGATCACTATGAGTCTGAGCTGTGTAGCAAGACCCTGTACCAAATAAATAAATAATTAAATGAATAAATAAATGGCAGAACCATAAATTAATTAAATTAAAATCATCTTGAAAGTCATTTTGAGAGCCACCCAAGGAATTACTGTGAGAAAGGCTCCTGGAGCAGTTGCTAATGTGGAAGATCACTAATGTGTCTGCCTTGTACTTGGCAAAGCTTATTCTTTTTTTTGAAGAGCAAAATATATTTATTTGGGTAAGAAAGCTTCTGTCTCAGATAGGGAAAGAAGGGGACCTGGGTGGATTGCCAAGGAATCTATCTTTTCTAGGGATTTTTATAGAGCAAAACCGGAAGGTGAAGCGGGTCTAAGGTGGGAAACGCGGGAACTAGCTAGATTGGCATGAAGTGGGACAAAAGTATGGTCCACCAAGGAGATTATAAGTATAATAGGTCAGGTAAAAGTGACTAAATCGAGGTCAGATGGAGAAGTGAGTCACACAGGAACAGGACCGTTTTCCTCTCTCTACCACAGAAAATTATCAATCCCATAGCTATGATCTCAACTTTTCTCTAGTCACCCATTACTCACCCTGTTATGGTTCATGTCTAGTTGTCCCCCCAAAGCCTCATGAGTCAGGGGGCAGGCACTTCTAGAGTTTGAAACTTGATCCATGATTCCTGGGATTATGGGTTTGAGTACTGATGGGATTATGGGTCTCAGTGCTTCTGGGATTATGGGTGTAGCCTAAGGTGGAGGCTGAGGTGGTTAGCCTGAATGTAATATAAAGAGAGACAGAGAGACAGACTGGAGCTGTTGCTCTCTGCTGCCCTGTTTGATTGGCTATGTCTGCCACCATTTTGTTGCTGTCCTGCTGCCATGAACTGGATGCTCTCTGCTCTGTTCCACTCAGCCCTGGGTCAGCTGAATATGGACTGAAACCTCCATAAACTGTCAGCTAAATAAACCTTTCCTTCCTTCATTTTGAGTGTCAGGTATTTGTCCCAGCAATGAGTAAAAAGTAACTAAGATATCACCCCCAAATCTGCTATGAGAATAATAAGATGCAAGGGAAATAGGACAGCTTTATGAAATTTACAGAGCTCTATGATGTCTACATCAAGTGCTCGTACAGACGACATTGTGAAAACTCATAAGTGTTACATTCAACCAAGTGATCATTTGTTCTAAGACCACATTAATTAAACAGAGCCTTCAGGTGGCTGAGTCAAAATTTAAACAAATTCCTTAACTCCTCTTTTGGCTGGGCTGTCACCAAAAACCTGTAATAACAAGACTATTCTGGGATTGCCATCAAAGGTATATGCATCAGGTCCAGGAGCAATCATGCCAGAACCCCTATTAAAAAGGTCTCTACAACTCCCCTTACCTCCTATTCTGATTATCAACTAGGAAGCAGCCAATAGATAAGAGAAGATGGTCTATTTTCTGGGAATGCCCACATTACTAACCACCTCACTAAAGTGTATGGCATGGAAAGAGGTAGAGATAGACATCTTTAAGCTAACATTTAGGCAGACTATTCCAATACCCAATGATTCCCAGGAGGCCTTTGTCATGAAAGGTCTATCCTTGTCAGACTGCACATGGCCCCGGATGACAAACACATGAGGTAAATTACTTCCAAGGGCTGCCAGAGTCATCTAGGCAAATAGGAGCTGCAACTTCACAACCTGAAAAAAGTGACCACCACAGGGAAGAAACACTAGCCTCCAACATATATCTAGTCTGTCAGAACAGAGCATGGCCTCCAGCCCATATGAAGTGGCTTCCCTATTACAAGACACATGACTTCACTAGGGCTGTCATTATAAGCCTCCTTCCTCAGAACTGCAGTCCTTTAATTTGTGGATGTTAAATTCATTGCTATGTCTGTAACAATGACAGATATAGGATGCAATAAGGGCAATCTGTGCAGAAGAATCTTTGTCAGTAGCTTAATTTTACTTGTTCTTCTCAGAGAATGAGACACTGTGATCAACATATACGTGAGTGACACAGACAGTTTGATCAATAGCTATAATTTGTTCCCATGGTTTCCCTGGCTCAGAGATATATCTTTAATTTGCCAGTCATAATATTCCATGTGACAGACAAACATTTGGACACCGGTTACTATCTATAGTTGGTAAAGATACAACAAGGCTTGCCAAGGACAGCGTTGACCCAAGCATGAGAACAGCACTGTTATGGTTTATGTCTAGTTGTCCCCCTAAAGCCTCATGCAATCATGAGGCAGGGACTTCTAGAGTTTGAGACTTGACTCATGATCTACTGGGATTATGTATTCTAGTACTGATGGGATTATGGATCTGAGTACTTCTGGGATTATGGGTGTGACCTAAGGTGGATAGGCTGAGGCAGAGACTCCGAATGCAATGTAAAGAGAGACAGAGAGACAGTAGCTGTTGCTCTCTGCTGCCCTGGTTGGTTGGTTGCCTCTGTCACCATTTTGTTGTTGGTCCACTGCCATGAACTGCTGACCTCTGCATTGTGCCTCTCTGCCTTGGAGCCAGTAGAGTATGGACTGAAACCTCCAGTAACTATGAGCTAAATAAACCTTTCTTTCCATCATTTTGGGTGTCAGGTATTTGTCCCAGCAATGAGAGAAGAGTAACTAAGACAAGCACTTTGTGTAGAATAAACACAACCGTTTCCAGCTCTGTATGGCTGGCGTAAAACATAAACAGCTATAAGAGCCAAGTAGATACCTTTGAGTTCCATCTCAAATAAACTTGTAGAGGCAAATCGGAAACCTCTGTGTACACAGAATCCCCTGCCTTCAGGTGCCTACCGTTTCTTCATGCCCAGGCAACATGTTCTTCAGAGCCCATCAGCTGCAGTCTTGGATATACCTTTGTGTTTTGCACTGCAATGCTTCGTTAGTTTTCCAGTGAGACCTACCACAAAACAGGAATATCAAGATAGTCAAAATTCTCCTTGGGTGAGACATTCAGTTCTGCAAAGTCATAGCAAGTGAGTACGTATCCTCTAAAGGGGTCCGCCTGAGATCAGTGTCAGAGGCAATGCATCTGAAACCTATGGCTGCCTCTAGGTGCATACTGGCTCCCTCAGCCAGACAGTTCAATTGGAAAGGTCTGGTATTGAGATTTGTGGGATCTCAGAAGTATTCCATTTTTGTTTTTATTGTTATAAGTTCTCAACATAGATACCAGACCAAAATCCAATTATTAGAATTTATGGGCCTTTATTACTGGGCCCAGGACCGCTTGACCATACTCACATAGGAGAAGACAAAATTGGCTGCAAATCTTAGAAGTACAGAGTTTTTAAAGGTAGAAACTGCATCCTGTATGGCAAACAAATTTGTTGTTTAACCATAAAACAGAACCTTTTGGGGCAGTGTGACCATTACTTAGCATACATTCTTTCTGGGAGCATTGTTAAGCTTTTATTTAACATATATCTGCATATGCGTGGTCTTGACTCCTTAGCAACACTTTCCAGTTGGTTAGCAACACTTTAGTCATTTTGTACAGTTAGAAATAGTTTGACCTATACTTTGATTTATTTTGTAAGTCTATTCTGGGAGCTCTCAGTCTATTGATGATTTATCAATGGTATATCAAGCCTCCTTGTGGTCTTACAAGGAAGTAGGGTCTCAGAAAGTTGAACAGAGTAATTTTTTCCATTTAGTTTTACATTAATTCATTATAGTTATTGTTTGTTTGTATTTTTGTTTAAGACAAGGTCTCCCTATACCTATGCCTAGCCTAGTGCTCACTTCTGCAGCCCCCAGGGCGATCTCAAACTCCTAAAGATTCTCATGTGTCAACCTGAGTGCTGGGATCACGGGCATGGGCCATCAAGCCCAGTTCTGAGGTAGCACAGCATGTCCAGGGTTCTGGGGCTGGCACTGCATGCGCATCTGGGGATCAAACGTGGAACCTTGCCCTTTCCAGGTAGGCTCCTATGCCTCTGAGCTATCTTTCCATCCCTCGGAAGTACCTTCCGATATATAACTCTCCCTGATTGGAATTCCCCTTGATAATTGCGGAGTAGGAGGCACAGCATGTTCATATCACCCCTACTATACATCCAGTTCTAGAATCAACACTCCCAACAAGTGATGCTGAATTAGCCTGCAGAGTCCCACTCACAAATCTGTTGGTGTCCCTTTCCTGTTATCTTTTTGACCAATTTTACCAGCTGATTAGCTGATTCTCAGCATTATGTCTTTCTCAATACCAGAAAGGAAGCTAATATAAGACTTGTGTCCAATAAAGCCATAGCACTTTGAATGCTTTCTCCTGTAGTAAAAGAGGTGGGTATCTCAGTTTCACCCTATTCATCCTGCTTCCTAAGGGCACTGAGGGCACATGGAGACAGAAGGGCATAGGATGTAAAAAGGAGCAAAAGAAAATCATGGCTGTGCATCCCTAAGTCAGACTGAGTGACCAAACCAAATGAACCCCAAATGGTTTCCATCTGCCCAATACCTTCTATTAGGTGGCAAGATCCCCTTGCCTGACGCTGCCTATTTCTGCATGTGGCATGCCTTTTGATCTAGCAGCCACAGACATGTGCCATTCCACTTGGGGCTAATGAGGTTTGCCTAACTCAAGCTTAACACAACAGTAGCTTTTATTAAGGATGACATCTTCACTGGCAGCATCAGAATCTCCATTATTTAAAGAATTTTTTATTTTATTTGTTTTTTTCTTGTTTCAGAACCTTTGTTTGTTCACTCATTTTTATGGCCGGCTCAGCCCACCTTGAGGGCAGGGCTGGCGCAGCATGTGGTGCTGGGGATCGAACCGAGGTCCCTGAAACTGCCCAAGCTTTCCCAAGCAGGTGCTTCAGACCACTGAGCCATCCAGCCAGGCCCCAGGATCTCCATTTTCAATCCAGCAGCTCTCGAATTCTTTCTCAGGGTCAACCCAAAGGATAGGAGGGTTATCCAGCATTGTGGGGCTAGCTACAAAAATTTGGCTAAGAATGTGATTGTCTTTCATTTTCTGAAGAGTCACCTTAACCAATATTTGAAATCCGACTTGGATCAGTACGATCTGCTATTCTTGCTAATACCTTATGTTTCTAAATTTTCCACAGAGTTTTTGTCAAGAAAATCTCCCAAAGGAGGCTGATTATATGTACAGCCAGCGTGCGGAGTGGAAGAACTATTTTCCCTTGAATACCATGCAAAATCCCCTTACTGAAGAACATTAAAATGCTTTGGAATGGGGGGGTAAATCTCTTTCAGCTTTTTGTTTTACATTTTGTTTTGTTTTTCTTTTATTGGTATGCTCATACATTTATGTTAACAGATCTATTGTAGTAAATCAATAATCAATAAACTCCACACATTTAATATGAAGATTTTGTCAGTTGTGACATATACATGTACCCACTGAACTAAGAGCATGATTAAGTTAGTGAACATGGCCACCACCTTCAAAAATTTTCTCATGTCTTTTTTTGTTAATTCAAATAACTTTTACCTGGTGTAACTGAAGTTAGTTATTTGCTACTTTCTCTTTTCAGGTAAGATTTTAGTATTAGCACAGCATGGTAAGTAATGCTTGGTGGGTGTATTGCTTTACGACACAGCCTAAGAAAATGGTTGTACTTAGAGCAATTAAGAAACTTTCCTACCATTATCATCAGTGTCATGTGGATAAGACATTTAGAATAGTTATTAAGTTTCATTTTTACTATAAATTCTTTTTTTTATTGTTTAAATTTAACAATGGTTATATTACATGTTTTCATCATCAGATCAGTTTAGATTAATACATATAGGTATACAAGATTGATCAAACAATTAAACATTAACCTTTCTAAATCCACATTACTTTTTTTTCTTTTCCACTTTCTTTTCTTTGAAAGTTGACATATTGCATATCGTCCTCACAATCATTCTATAAAGTGCAGTGTGTGGGCATGACCCACCTCCCTATTGATGTTGCATAGAAAAAAGAAAGAAAGAAAGAAAGAAAGAAACAAACAAACAAACAAACAAACAAAGAAACAAAGAAACAAAGAAACAAAGAAAGAAAGAAAAAGGAAAGAATATACTTCTCTTTGGACTAAGAGGAAGCAGATACATACATACACAGTCAAAAGTTTTGCAATTCCAGTGTGCCACCAGTGAAGCTTGTGATGTTGGAGGCTATTGAATCTAAGCCTCCTAAAGCTCATCTCACCAACATAGCTCTCTGTTCCATGCATTGTAATTAAGGATTGTTTTTTTTTTTTCTTGCTGGGTGGTCAAAGGCAAGTGGAAGCAACAACTATATAACTAAACATTCATTTCTTTTCTTTTTTTTTTTTTTTTTTTTTTTTTTTCCGGG
>PVJA010010062.1:5778-58587 GCA_004027025.1 Myocastor coypus
CTCTGTGGCACAAGTGCCTGCCTGGCAAGTACAAGGTCGTGAGTTCAAACCCCGGTCCCACCAAAAAATAAAAAAAAAAAAAAAAACAAGTTTCGGGCCCGGCGGAATGGCTCAGTAGTCTAAAGCACCTGCTTGGGAAAGCTTGGGTGGCTTCAGGGACCGCGGTTCGATCCCTGCCACCACATGCTGCGCCATCCCTGTCCTTGGGGCGGGTTGAGCCGGCCATAAAAATGAGTGAATAAACAAACAAAGGTTCTGAAACAAGAAAAAAAATAAATAAATAAAATAAAATAATATTAAAAAAAAAAAACTTTATATTCACCTCATAAGAAGATGTCACATGAGCTGGTAAGAACCTCTTATAAACTATCATATTCTACCCATAGATACACTGAGTATAGGTATTATTTTGACCTCATAGGAGAAAACACTATGTCTTTAAAGATTAAATTTTTTTCCAAACTAGTTATTAACTTATTTAAGATGTACAATAATGTCTTTTGGGATCAGAGTATATTTAGCACTGCCATAGTCTGAATGTCTGTGTCCCACCGAAACAGCATAGCTATTACAATCCTAATCCAGAGCATTCCACAGGGAGGTAGTTAAGTCGCGATCATCAAGCCCTCTGTTGGAATTAGTGACCTTATATAAAACTTCTTCCCTGAATCACATGAGGATAGGAACAAATTTTCCCTTTGGATCAGAAGGCAAACTCCAGTTCCCCCGCCATGGATGTTGCTTAAGCCAACAGGATGTGGGATTGTGCCATAGTACCCCAAAGTGACTGAACTGAACACTGGGTCCCAGAATTTGTGCGTGATGTCTTTTTTTGACATTCTCCTACGTGGTGCAGGGGAAAGTCCCATCACCTTCAGAGACAGTCTCTGAAGGACAAATGCATGCTGGCTAAGCTTCAGATAACCAGCTGAAAGGCAAACAAGTATATTCGTGCTTAAAGAAAATTATGTCACCTTTAAAGCGAATCATATTATCCCTACTCCTACTGTCTCTTGGAAGGAGGATTTTTGAAGGGGAGGATAATGGCAGTGTTTCTTGGAGTTCCTGGACAACATTCATTTCTGCTTCAATATTGTCATGATCAAGGTCTCTGACACTACCTATCATTTATGTGTATGGGTGGGTGGTCAAGAAAATAAATATGAATAAGAGTGGGACTAGAAATCAGGAAAGCCCAAGATCTGACCGCTACTTCTTGATGATGTGGGGCTCACATCCTGTGCTTTCTCATAATCTGCCACCTTAACATACCAAGGATCTCAGCTATGTCTCATTTTAAGTATGCATTGTCATTTTCCTCCTTGTATGACCTGGTAGTTGATATAGGCAATTAGGCACTGGAATACTTTATTGCAAGCACAAATTAGAACCAGAATTAGATAAGTTATTTTCATCTTGTGCAATTGTTTCTATACATGACAATTAAGATAGGAAAATGGACCACCAGAAATCAGTTTTGGACAGGTCCCATTGACTGCAGCCAGTTTTACCTGCAGCTAGACTTTCTCTTGAGACTACATCGCAAGATTCAAGAGTAGCAATGGTATTTAAATTCATGAGCCAGAAATGCTCTGAATAAAAGTACTAAACTGATATAACAAATTTACCCTGGTTTTAATATGTCCCTGCATTGTAGCAATATACCACACCTGGGATTATAGTACGAAGTTTTAAGTGGGCAGGCATCCTCTTCAAGTATATCCTGGAAATCATGCGTGCTCCCATCTATGGGACAAATTCTTAAACGGCTGTGTGCAGAGATGAGAAGTCATGTTAAACATCAAAATTAGAGAAATATAGTTGGCTTCTTAGGTGTGAGAACTTAGTGAAGCTTCAAATATATTGAATAGCTAACATTATTAAGCTGCATGTACTGCAGTGTGATCAAAAATGTAATAAAACAATAGACAATCATGTAAAATTGCATAAATTGTGTTTAGAAAATAAGCATGTATATACTAAAACAGGAAATATTTCATTAAATACCAAGAGGCTGTTGCTGGGGCCAGAGATAGCTCAATGGTCTAAAGTGTCTGCTTTGGTGAGCATAGGCAGGCACAGGGGACCTCGATTTGATCCCAGCACCACAAGCCGGGCCAGCCCCTCCCTTAGGGTGGGCTGACCTGGCCAAAGAAAGAAGCTGTTGCTAATTATTTTGTGGGCTAGCCTCAAAAGACCAACACTTCCCTATCATGAAAAGCTTAGGATGGTACATGTCCATGTCGGCCATAGTTCACCTCCAGTCTATTTGCCTAGGCCTCTCTCCATATGTTTGGAAAGTAGTACATGTAGCTCTCAAGTGCCTATAGTTATAGAGAGGGAGACAGCAGATGTCTCTTGCGGATCATTGTAAGCACTGTACCTACTGCAAATTACCTTGACATGTCTTTCTGCTGTTGGAATTCCACTGACCTAAAAGTGTTGTTCAGAGTGTGAATGCATTTCTCCAAGATAAGACTCAGTGCCCTGAAATCTCTCTTTCCATCTGTGACTCCACCTTTACAAAGAGCAACCATAGGTTCCCAAAGTCATTAACCCACTCCTCTTATTTGTTTTCCACAGAGTAGGTCCCTCAACGTAGCATGACAGAACCTTATAGTGGTGCCTTACCAACCCATTGGACAGTGGTGTTGTGTAAGGACTTGTAAGTAGTAAAAGCAAATTCCTACTTGGGAATATATATATATATATATATATATATATATATATATATATATATGGAGAGAGAGAGAGAGAGAGATTTCTGTGAATACAAGTAGCTGCTCCCTTTGAGACAAAGAAGTTCCAAGTAGTCTGATAGTTATCAACTAGATTCACATTCTCTATCAAAAATGGTCCTCACTGAAAGCTTAATATTTATTTCTTTTACTGTCAATTTTGACATTTGGTAAGAGTATAGAGCTGTCGCTGTTGCTTTGCTGCCCTGTTTGGTTGGCTACCTCTGCCACCATTTTGCTGCTCTTCTGCCGCCATGAACTGGATGCTCTCCGCCCTGTTCCACTCAGCCTTGGGCCAGCCGAATATGGACTGAAACCTCCATGAATGGTGAGCCAAATAAACCTTTCCTTCTTTCATTTTGAGTGTCAGGTATTTGTCCCAGCCCTGCCCCCCAGTACTGTGGTTACAAGCATGTAGAACCATGCTCAAACTCAGTCGCCAACTCAGCGCACCTTGGGGCGGGGTCTACAGGGTCATGCTTTCCCAGGGATCAAACGCGAGTCCCTGCACTTACCTAAGCAGGCATTTAGTCCATTCAGCTATGTCGCCAGTCCTGCATGTGAGTCTTGGCTACTGAACTTGTTGTGACTGAGGCCTACAGTGTTCCAAGAAAGTCTTTTGTATTCCTAGTTGGGGCATTAGGATAGTGATTTTGTCATGAGGGTGCTGTATTCCTCAGTGCACTCATCCCATGATGCTATTAAGTGTGCTATTAAGAAGAAAGATTTGGTTGAAAAAATGTGTCACTGGGATCTTCCCTTTGGGAGAGTATTTGGAGGATCTGTCTCCACCCTTGAGTTTTCACTTTTCTTTTTCTTTCTTGCATGCCATGACATAAGCATCTTTCTTCAGGTGTGCTTTCAGGCCACTACTTCTTGAAAAAAATTAAATAATACCTTGTCTTTTATTTTACTTCTTTTTATCTGCTTTCTACTCCTAATTGTCATGATTTATCTGTCTGAATGCAACCAAAATATCCATCCCATGGAATAAATTTTGGACTGCCTTGAAATTTCCTCTGCTAGATCTATTAGTACTCCCCTCACACTTAATCTTCCATGAATTCTCAGAACACGAAGCAAATATAAACAGATATTTCGCTAATGTGTAACATGCAGGGTGGCTAGTCTAATTCTGTACAGAAACATCAATGGCTTTTACTGTTGCAGTTTCCATAAGGTTCCTGGTCTTCTAACATTTGATCAGAGCAACCAGTCCGGGTGTACTCACAGAATTTTAGCTTTTATCTAATAAGATTTTACAAACTTTTCAAACCATCCTGCAAGTCACTTATAAAGATTTCTGAACTATGTAGTCATATCAATGATCTTACCCCTCTGGTACCAATTTTCTGAGTTGCTCATCTTTCCAATGTGGAACCAAATATCTGAAATTCACAAATTAAAAGAGGAGAAGGTTTAATTTGGCTAATGGATTCATGGGATTCAACGCTAGCCAGATGTATCCAAGGCAAGGATAGTATAGTGGAAATGCATAAGGAGCAAAATTGCTCTGCTAATGACATCCATGGAACATGACGAAGGTACAGCCACACAGAGAAAGGGAGCAGGTGCAGAGCTCAAGGTCAGGCATCTCTGGCTCACCCAAAGAGATCTGCAGCTGTACTCTAGCAACCCCCTGATCCCCCCCTCCCCCAGGGCACATTAACTAATGCTAGCTCCATAGAAAGAATAAAATTTGTGATGCAAGATATTAATACTGATTCAACCCTGTCATGGGAATGCAGACCAACAGGATTGGGCTTTGGTAGAGATCAAATTGTATTTCCTGTCCAGCAAAACTTTGAGAGACCCACCTGGAATCTTTGGAGGAGGAAGTACCCATCATAATGTCACATCTACATACCTTTTTGTTCTTCCTTTCTATCCACCTTTGATGTTATCTTTTGACACTTTTTTTCCATTAAAAATTAATTTTTGAAGAAAAAGAAAAAAGAGGAAACAAAAATTACATAACAATGTGATCCAAGGGTAACAATGATTAACACA
Source organism: Myocastor coypus (assembly GCA_004027025.1). NCBI lineage: Eukaryota > Metazoa > Chordata > Mammalia > Rodentia > Myocastoridae > Myocastor > Myocastor coypus. The sequence goes on from PVJA010010062.1 coordinate 10,527, forward strand.
CTGTATATTATTTTCATGTTTTAAAAGAGAATGAAAGCCGGGCGTGGTGGCTCACGCCTGTAATCCCAGCACTTGGGAGGCTGAGGCAGGAGGATTGGTGCAAGTTCGAGACCAGCCTCGGCTACAAAAGTGAGCTCAAGGCCAGCCCGAACTGCACAGCGAGATCCTGTCTCAAAAAGACAAAAAAGAAAGAAAGAAAGAGAGAATGAAAAGTGGTAAAATAAAAATTAGAAATGATAAAGAATTTCACAAAATATGATAGAATTCATCAAAAATTGCTATAATACATTATATTGTCTTCAAATTAGTTATCCAAATTATCAGATATAGTATGAAATATTGGTCAAAAGTGATTTAAAAAATAAGAGAGAGAAAGAAATTTTGCATTAACTGATTCTTTCAATAAATCAGCACAAATCAGGAATACAATTATCCATGCTATCCTATGAATATACATATATCTTTTTCCCTTCTTTATTTTTCTCCTTTTTCTCGCCCCTACTTTCATTCCCTTTGAGCAGTTTCTTTGCCTTTTACAGTATCTATTAAACTGTTCATGTTTTACTTTTTCGGGTTCTTACACTAGGGAGACAATATGATGCTTATGCATGCAGGTCTGATTTATTTCACTTATGAGTATTGTCTTTAGTGCATCCATTTACCTATAAAAGTCTCAAGTTTATTTTTTATAGCTGAGTAACACCCTGTTGCATAATAAAAAAAAATACATGGTTTTTTGTCCATTCCTCACCTTGTGGCCATTTGGTTTGTTTCCAAGATTTAGCTATGAAAAATTGCCGTGCTATCAACATGGGTGCACATATATCATTGTGATGTGGTGATTTCAATTCTTTTAGAAAAAATACCTGACTCTGGGTTCTATGAGACCTCTAATGCTAGTTTTATGAAAAAGCTCTACTCTGATTTCCTCAGTGGTTGCACCAGTCTACAGCCTAACCAACAGTGAAGAAGGGTTCCTTTCTCCCCAGAGGCACCTCAGTACTTGTTGTTGACTGACTTCTGGATGATAGCCACTCTTTCTGCAGTGAGACTGAATCCCAGAGTTGTTTTAATTGGCATTTCTTCTCTCTTGTGTGCTGTATCTTGTGCTGCCCTTCAGGGCTCTGTAACTCCCCCACTTTAATTTATCTCATACTTAGGAAGCCACAAGGTACAAACCAACACCTGTCCACATCCATGGTTTGATTCATGCTTTTGTTTTTGATTTTCTTACCATTCTCTTCGTCTTTTGTAGTCTGAACAGTGAGCCAATAGCACAAGTTGCTTCCGTTAGAAGCACGATGTGGACCAGCAAGATAGTTCAGCGGTCTAAAGCACCTGCTTAGGCAAGCTTAGGCAACTGCAGGGACCATGGTTTGATCCCCGGCACCACATGCTGCGCCAGCCCCACCCCCAGGGCAGGATGAGCCTGCCATAACACACACACACACACACACACACACACACACACACACACACGAAGAAGAAGAAGAAGTAAGATGTGGGAAGTGCTGAGATTTCAGGAGAGGTCAACTTTCAAATCCTAAAACCTGCTATGGCTCAGCTCTTTATTATTGTAAAGAAGTTAGGTTTACAGCTCACAGTCTCATAGAGGAATCTTTTGTCGTTGTTGCTTTTGTTCTTTTCATTTATGTGTTTGTTACAGGGTCTCACTATGCATCTTGGACTCATAGTGATCCCCCTACCTTCAGCCTCCCCAGCTCTGGGATTACAGGCATGTACCACAATGCTCAGACTAGGTGACCAGCACAACATGTCCTGGGAGTGGCTCAAGCACTGCATGAAGGAACCAGGGATCAAACCCCGGTCCCTGCACTTGCCAAAGCAGGTGTTGGATCCTCTGAGCTATCTCATTGGCCCTCACAGGGGAATCATGAAAACTACTCTACTTCTTGATAACTTTCTTTGCACATCTTCCTGATATCTTTATGGTGCATGTTCTCTGAAAGTAGCTGGGTTGAAGCTAAGCTCCCTCTTTACTTAACATGTTCCAAATTCACTGCATAGCATTTCTTTCTGCATGAGGCCCCACATCAGGTATGATGAACAGGACACAAAACGCCACATCTTCTTCATACAATGTCCACAGGTGTAAAGAAGGGCTTTTTCCACCTATGTTATTTCCATATAATAACATCACAGGAATTCTCCAAGGAAATATATAATTTATAAACTGTGACAAATGTGATTATAAATTAAGTTTACAAGAAGAGAGGCATTCCACTCTATGTTTTAACATTATCTAACTTTGTTATTTTAGAGCAGTCATTTTGCTTTTTGAGTATAAGTTTTTTTTTTCATTGCAAATGAAAAGATCATTCCCTTCTCCTCATCTCATGAGTTATGAGAATTATATGAAATTCATCTGCTTAAAACTGTCTGTGAATTTTAAAGTACCATTTGGCCACACTTGCTGCAAATGTCTCATACCTCATACATTCTGAAAAGGAAACAAAGAAAAATAACCGTGGTAAACACCTGCCTTGGGGACACATTACTGCATAGGATGTCAGCAGGCACTGTTATCCAGCCCAGTCAGGTGGTTTCCATTGGCTCAACTTTAAAATGAAAATAATAAAAGTAACCTTGTAGCGTCGTTAGCACAGCTGAATATACATTTCCAATAATTTATGGGGCAGGGTTTGGCATGATAAGGAGCTCAGTTTGGTGCTCACTAGGAATTATGTTCTTATTAGACATTATTAAGGTAATCCTGAGCCAACCATTGAGCAAAGTATTTATGAATATCTTTCATTTTACATACTTTCATTAAATTAAGAGAGGTAAATGCAACATCTAAGTGTGTAAGCATTACCACATTTAACAAAATGCTAGCTTTACATGAAAATACTATGTACATGTTATGCAGATCATTCCCATTTTCTTCTTTCTTCATGGCAAATGTGTATAATTGAGTGAAATCTCGTGTCACTTTTTATACAGCAAATGTTTGTGTAAATCCTTCTACAAGGGGATGGAGATTTAGTTCAGCACTAGAACTCCTGCCTAGCAAGCTGGCAGCCCTGGTTTCAGTTCTTGGCTCTCAATTCGAAAAAATAAACTTCAACTAAAAATTAGTTACAAACAAGACAAAAGAAAAAAAAATCCTTATACAAAATGAAACCGACTTTCTCACTCAAAGGACTGCCTCAGTCCACCAGAATTTCTACACACATCTTTGCTGCCTTTGGGTGCCATGTATACAAGCTAGATTTTTTTGGCTGTCATGAAGACTCTTAGATGTTTTCTTCTGTGTGCAGTGTTTACAATGGTGTTAGTTTTATGCTCAATATTCTTTAGAAATTGCTAGGCTGGACATTTTAAATCTTAAAAAAAGACAATTATTTCACCAATGTACCCTTATATTTGTTTAATATTAAGAAGGCAATAATTGTTATTATATTTAAAATGTATTTTACATTAGGTAAAAAATTATATATTTAGCTTCTTATATTTGCATTTCCTGTACTGCTAGTACGATTAAGCATTTATTCTGAGTATTCTATTTTTACATTGGGTATAGTTTGTAAGTTCCTTTCCACATCCTCCTGGGTGATGTACTTCAGCTGACATTGATATGAAGCATTTCTTATGTCTATACACTTAATTTCTTACTGTTAAAAGCATACAGTATTTATATACAGACTATGAGTAACGCTCTAACTTTGCTTATTCAAATACAAATTTTGCTATGCTGTTTAATTCTAATATAATCAATTTTATCAGAATATCTTCTGTTTCATATATCTCTTTATTTGAGAAGTCATACAAAGACTGATGTCTAAAAAAGCAATTCTCTAACTTAAAAACGCTTACGTTTGTGTTCTGTTGCTATGTCTTTGTTCATTTAACATGTTGTGTGAGTCAAGATCCTTGTTTGTACAAGATGTGTGTGCATGAGTTTAGTGCATCATGAAAATATTTTACTTTTGGAGATAAAACATTTAACATGGTGAAAGGGTAAAGCCTACCACAAATTAGCTCTTAATCGAAACCAAGTTTATGTGATTTAGCCAGTTTATGATACATTCTATAAGAGATGAATGTCTAGTATAGTCATGTAAAATTGTAAGATGAAGTGGGAGGAAAGGAAAGAAATTTTATTGAAACTTAAACACTAAATTGACGGGAAAAAAAAGACTAATGGATTGAGGTAGTGACCCAAAAGCAGTTACAATAAACATAGTAGAAAACCTGGAAAAAAAATACTCAGAATAAGTGCTTAAGCGCACTAGCAGTACAGGAAATGCAAATATAAGAAGCTGAATATATCATTTTTTGCCTAATGTAAAATACATTTTCCATAATGACTTAGTTTGTGTTCATACACAGATCATCTATCGCTTCCACACTAGTTTCATGTCATCTTTGTTGTACATCATCAGACATATTTATGCATACACATATGTAATAGACAGACATATTTCTTCTAGATTTTCTACTGTTTACTGCAACTACTTTTTGGGTCACTACCTCAACCCATTAGTCTTTTTTATTTCTGTCAATTTATATTGTTTAAATTTCAGTAAAATTTCTTTCCTTTCCTCCCACTTGATCTTACAATTTTATATGACTATACTGGACATTCTTCTCTTACAGAATTTATGGTCAACTTGCTAAATCACATAAACTTGGTTTTGATTAAGAATTAATTTGTGGTAGGCTTTACCTTTTTATCATGTTAAATGTTTTATCTCCAAAAGTAAAATATTTTCACGATACAGATTACTTTGGTTGTATACCTTCTGTATTCCTAATAATTCAATTTAATTAATTTTTGCGATATACAGAAACATGATTGATCCTCTAGTTTCATCCTGTTTCAATGAAATTAGATTCATTTAGCTCTGGTTATAGATTACCATTTTTTCTGTTTATTTTTGTACTTTTATCAATTTATCATAAGACCAATTTATTTCTTCCCCTCTAATACTTATGTCATTATTTCTCTGGGCTTACTGATACAAATGTCTCAGTCCTCTGACATGGAAGAAATGTAAGACTGGAAATAACTGCAGAGCTCCCTGATTTAGACAAGCTTCTAGGGTTCTTTTTCTTTGTGAGGGTGTTGGAATTTTTTTACATTTTTATTATTATTGTTACTACATTTTACAATAATTACTACATTGCATAATGTTGTCTTCATCATAATTGTTCAGAGCGCAAGATGCAGACATGATTTCTTGTCTAAACATCATTAGTACAGATCTTTTTTTCACTGCACAAAGACAAAGTAGCTGTATATTTAGTCCAATAGTCCCTAACTGTAGTGGATTATTGGCTCATCTGGCATTATCAGAGGCTGTAGGAGTATAATTAGTTGATTTTTAAAAAATATTAATCTTAGGTGGATTTCAACATATACAGTTGAGTATGTGTGTTTTGATTTTAAAGAACTGTTTATACATTCATTCAACTCATTATATTATGACATTTCTATTTTAATATCCTTTTCGATGGCAGATTTCTGTCTCTAGATTTTTTTTTATTTTTAGGGAAGGGTCCACAGGGTGTTCAGAGTCCCACTACTAGATCAGACTCACAGTGATCCACCTGTTTACAGCCACCCAACAGCAGTTATTACAGGTGCGTGCCACCATACCCAGTCTCAACTGCCATCTCAGTGCACTCTGGGAGGTGAGGCCAGCACGACAGGCCCGGGGATCAAATCCTGCTCCTCTGTGCCTGCTTGCAAGCACTTTAATCCTCTCAGTTATTTGACTGGCCCTGTTTCTAGATTTTTAAATGTTTACATATTTGAACTTTCTTTTACATTAATCTTTTTTTCCTTCTTTTTCCTACACTGGAGATTGAACCCAGAACCTTGTGCTTACCAGGCAAGCACTTGTTCTACTGAGCTATTTCTCTGGACACTACATCAATCTTTAATATTATGGTAGAAATCAAGCTTTTATGTATTGATTTTATGTAATCTGAGATCAATCATGTGACCAATTTTGACATATTTTTCATATTAGCTCAGAAAGAATATACATGTTTTAAAACTGTTCAGTTTGAGGGCTAGAGAGATAGCTTGGTGGTCCAAGTTCCTGCCAGGCAAGTGTAAAAATCAGCTTGATCTCCAGTATTGCATACAATGCTGATCTCAGAACGCTGAGATCTCTGAACCTGCCAACACAACTGGGTATGGTAGTGTATACCTGTGATCACAGTACTGGAGTGGCTGAGACAGGAGGATCACTACGAGTCTGAGCTGCATATTTAAAACAAGATAAAGAATAAAATTATTCAGTTTGAAGCCGGGCATGGTGGCGCACGCCTGTAATCCCAGCACTCGTGAGGCTGAGGCAGGAGGATTGGTGTGAGTTCGAGACCAGCCTGGGCTACAAAAGTGAGCTCAAGGCCAGCCTGAACTGCATAGCGAGACCCTGTCTCAAAAAGACAAAAACAAAAATTATTCCGTTTGAGATATATAAACTTTAATTAGATTGATCATATTATCTATGATCCATTGTATTCTCATATATTAGATCATGGTTTGACAAATTATAACATTAATCAAAGCCCAAAGAAAGCTTGCCCATTGATTGGGCTTCTTCTGGATGACCAGTAAGCTATGAATGTTATATTTCATATCTTTAATATATAAATAATTATATATTAAATAATATAGAATGTGATATACAAAGCTAAAATACTTACCATCTGACCTTTTATAGAATATTTGCCAATATTTTTTCTATAGCTTCGTTTTTATTAATCTTTGAATAAAATATTTTCTCCAAAAGATGTTTTAATATCTTCTTTTGAGTATTCTTTTGGTAATCAATTATCATTTTTGCTTTATTACTGTAGGCTATACTTTAAGTACACTTAGTTCCCAGGATTATAGCAATTTTCTGTTGAATAATTCACTTTATTTTTTATTAAATTTATCTTTATCCATATTAATATTTTCTGCATTCATTTAATTAGCAATCTGTCTTGCTTATATTAAAAGAAAAGTGGTGGCCAAATATTGATATCAAAGTAAATGTTCTCATGAAGAACATTTTTATTTTTGATATTGATAAGAGAACTGTGGCTTTTGAAAATGACATTTTCTCTTCTGGATGTCCCTGAGTTGTGCCATGTCTGAGAAAAATTAATTCGTTGATGACAGGTTGGACATTTTACATTGTACGAATTATTTAAAATTTATATTGTATATATTATCTACCGTGCAATGCAAATAAAGTAATTTGAATTCTATGTCTAGCACTTCATCCTGCTTCAGCTGTTTGATATTTTCTAATGAGTGATTCCACTCCCCTAAGCAGAGGTCGGACCAGAGTGAAATTTCACTGTTATTCTCTTGGGTATTGCTTTACTCTGCACCTATGTCTGTGGTAGAAATTCACTAAGTATCTCCAGATGCACCGGCCAAGTGCAACGTCACAACCCTTCTACAGGATTAGCATCCGTGCCTGCAGCTACTAGCACTTCCACTACATGTGTGTCTCTCGTTTCAAATGTTCCATATCACCTTTCACACCAGTTTCTACAACCTGCATATGCTTTTCCTTTTGGATTCTGTGATCCCTTGCGTACTGATAATTTATTTGATCCATGACGTCTATGTCATGATATTAGTTCATTCTTTCATGTGTCATAATTTCAGTCTATCTATTCATTAGTTCGTTTCAGTAACTTTGGATGCAATTCTTATGTTTTCATCAATACATATAATGCATGTTTGCACACAGACATACTAGGTAATTTGCAAGTGATTGGCAAAGTAAAAATCTCCTCTTTTAAATTTTACTATGTGATACTCTGACATATTACAAGAAAAAAACCCATGTTATAAGAACCAGAAAATAAGCATAATAAATAGAAAAGTTCATATGCCCTGGTGTTCTCATATGCACAGGTTACATGTGATAGAAACATCTCAAAGTGGTCTAAAAAGGGAAGCAAGCTTTGCAGGTTTGAAAACACTCATGTGGCATGGCTGCCTCTCTTCATTTCTCAAGCATGATTTTTCTCTGTATTGTCTTTGTTCTTGGGTAGGGCTTCTTGATATAGTAGAAAAGCAGCTATAACATAATCTTATTCTATGCCCTGTAGCTGAGTTGCCCTAAAGGAAAGAAAAGGCCTCCTAACATTTCCAGTGAATGCTATATGCTATCACTCACAGCAGTGATTTTAATTATAAGCCTGTTACTGAATCATACCAAAGAAATACGAGTTTTGGAAACCTGAGTTAGGCCTGTACAATAACATTTTATGAATGGCCAATGGACACTGTTTAAGTCCTGCCCACTTGAATCTAGGTGGTAAGTATTCTGCCCATAGAACATAGAACCTACTGGTTGGACACCTGCTCGGGATCTACTGTGCTCCCAGGTTACCACTGTTGCTTTCCTGATTCAGGTGCTGCTGACCCCAGACTCAGTATCAGCCGAACTGATTTACTCCTTACAGACACAGTACTCAATGAATTGGATATTGTATTGTTTTGAAAATTATTTGTTTCTCTTCCTCTATGATCTTAGAGACAGTGCCTAGACCTAGACCTATAGAAAGTCAATAAATACTTTTATCTTCCAGCTTAATGGTAAATAAAACACAGAATCTCAATGCCCAATAAAAATAACAATAAAGCTCCTGCACACATGACTGTTGATATGTAATGTTGATGTTGGCAGCTTATTGCATGCATTTCTTTGAAGACATGACTTGCAGAAGATCTACAATCTTATAAGCATGTTTTTTAACACTGAAAGTGTTGTAAATGTCAACAAACAGATGATGAGGTGAAAGAATGGGAGGGGATATTCTAGGAAGGTGTTGAGGGGGTTCTAGCCAGGAAATGATATCAATTATACTTTCTATTGACCAGAACTCAGTCATAAGTTTATTTCCATATGAATAGGGGTTGAGAATTATAGTTGCAGATTGAGCAGTTATATCCCCAAACACTTCTACATCATGAAAGGAAAGTGCAGATCTGTGGTGAAAACTTCTGACTTTTGTCATATAAAATAAGTTGGATGAATACATAATCTCAGTGTGATTTCCTCCAGCTAACATATGGATATAAATCTCTCGGGAAGAAATTCTACTTCTTTTTTTGGTGAGGGGGAGCTATTATTCTTTAAATTTATTTTTTTTTTATTTTTAAAGAATACAAAGCAGTGATTTAAGAAAACAGCATTAGAAATGATACAAGATTTGAAATTCTACTTCTTATTTTAAGGTTCTTCTCTTCATTTTTGATGTCTTCTTCTTTTCTTGGAATACTTCTAGGAAAAAAAAACCAAGAATAGTGTTAAAGGCAGAGGAAGCCAGAACTTTCAAGAAATATCATGAAACACAGGACAGGGGTCATCTCAAGGCTTTGAGACTGCTCTCTGATACCAAAGTTAGACTTCACACAGTAATTTGAGGAGACCAAATAATGTCTTTGGTTCACTTCTTGTTCCATTATGGACACAAATTTCTCGTTTTTAATTATTTCTGAAGACAACACAACAGAAATTAGGCAAATTGAAATAGTTTTTATTGAAATTCTCTAGTGTAGCTGGCCTGTGATAGGTATATTACATGGGCTATTCCATTCTTTTATCTCAATGACTCTATTAGGATGTATTACTTTACACTGACTGACAAATAAAAATAAAATATAATAGAAATTGGAACGATAATAATACTTAATGTTTAAAAACATCTTACCAGATACTACTGTTTTACATAGATATTTATTAATCTTCTTGATAACTTCATGAATTTTGAACCTCTTGAAATATCAAGATCCTTCATACAGTGAAACACAGACAGGTAAGACCTCAGAGAGGTTTTCCTGCTAGTTTAAAGTCAGACCCGGTACCTGGCGAGAGCTCGGTGGACTAAGCACCTGCTTAAGCCAGTGCAGGGACCAGGGACCATATATTGAGCTGGCCCTGTTCCCGGACATGCTGAGCCAGGAATCAAGTCCACCTGTAATAGCCAGTGCTGGGGAGGCTGAAAACAGGAGAATCAGTAAGAGTCAACACTGTGTAGTAAGATGCTGTAGCAAATACATAAATTAAAATAGTTAAAAATATATTCGGGCCTGGCGTCTATTCAGGCTCAGGATCCTTGCCCTTTCAAAGACTAGCATCTTTGTTCTTTAGCCACTATCGTTACTTGGATGCCCCCAAGTGGAGAAAAATCAAAGGTCACACGGCACTGAAATTGAATTCTTTAGACACTGTAAGGAAAAAGCAGAGGAAAAGCAAAGATCAGAGTGCTGGCAGGAAAAGCCCTGGACGGCTGGGGCCTCTGGGTGGAGGAACTTGTCAGCTGCAAGAAACAAAGACAGGGCACTTATACTCTGAATGCATTGTTCAGGGCAGTATTGGAGCTTTCTGGTGATGTAAGCTTTTGCTTCTCCGTAACGTCACAAATGTTCCAAGTGATTTGTGCCCTGCTTTGAGAGTGATAAATACATACTGTACAGATAGCTCCTGGGACCAACAGCTGCTGTGTATTTAAGTAAAAATATGGAAGCCAGTCACTTTCTACTTAGGGTGCAGTGTGGTTTATGTGTATGTGTGTATAAGTGTGTGTGTGCACATGCATACAGCTTAAACTCTTTCAGTGACTTCTTAGATGAATAAAAATGCTTTGATTTTATCGTTAATACCATATTTTCCCTTGAGGATTGAGAAATTTGGGGTAGCTGCTTGGATTTCTGACTCAATCTTATTTTTCTCAATTGTTCTATTCCTTTTGACCTTAAGGAGCAAAATATCAGATGTTAGTTCTTTTCAGTCCTTGCAGAAAAATTATCATAACATCCTTTTCCTATAGCGTTGTTTACAGCTTGGTTGCTCTTACATTAACATATATAGCCATTTACAGAGGCCAAACTGAACTAGCCAAGGGAAAAGTAAGACTGTTGATTCCCTACTATGAGTCAAACACTAGACCTCTTGCTTCTGTTTTGTCCATTGATTCTGCCAGTGTCTTTGAAGGCCAGGCAGGATCTTCCCATTAACATACGTAAAGCCTGAACTTAGAGTTCTTAAACTGCTTAAATCACATCACCAGTGTATGATGCAGCTAGAACTGAACTCAGCTCTTATTCTCTCAAGGACATAACATTTCCAATTACCCTTTGATAAACTTCAAATCTTCCATGCAGCCCTTTCGGAATACAAATCTATGAGCCTTGCTGTAACCCTCTGAATCTTACCGTCTCCATATAACACCAATTTCCTGTTAAGAAAAACAAACAAGACGATATTTGCTGTTAACTCTAGCCTTTTGTAAATTCTTCGTCTCCTTTTAGACTTTGATATTTATATTAGCTGCCTATTGCTCTGTAACAATTTGGCTCCAAATTTACCAAGTTCCAAAACAAAACTTGGATCTCATGATAGAAACAAGAAAGAACTCTGATTCTTCCCACAGTTAATTGATCATGTTTCATTCAGTCTCTAATGTGATTTCTACCAAGTCTGTCATCTCAGTTGAAATCTCGTCCTACAGAAGAATGTGCATTGCCAAGCTGAGTTATGCACCACTTGCAGGCTCATACTACTACCCATGTGGGTCTCTCCAGGACTCCCACATGCAGTGAGGGTTGTGTCTCATCAAAGGATAAGTGAGGGAAAGTATTCTCCTAAGAAGCTAATCCTTTTTTGTTGTTGTTGTTTTGTTTTTGTCTTTTTGAGATAGGCCTTGTGCTCACTTTTATGGCCCAGGCTGGTCTCGAACTCACAGCAATCCTCCTGCCTCAGCCTCCCAAGTGCTGGGATTACAGGCACGAGCCACCACGCCTGGCCCTAAGAAGCTAATCCTAAGTACCATGGAATAGCCGGGCGTGGTGGCTCATGCCTGTAATCCCAGCACTCGGGAGGCTGAGGCAGGAGGATCGGTGCGAGTTCGAGACCAGCCTGGGCTACAAAAGGGAGCTTAAGGCCAGCCTGAACTGCATAGCGAGACCCTGTCTCTAAAAGACAAAAAAAAAAAAAAAAAAAAAAAGTACCATGGAATAACTTCAGGTACATAATAGTTAGATGTCATTCAACAACTCAAGACTACCTCTGGTGGCGTGCGGAAGATTTCATCTGTTTGGGAACACCTTCTGCATCTTCCTCTCCATGGTGAAGTGAACACAGATGGAAGTGGGAAGTGGCTTAAGAATCTGCTACAGAACTGTGTGCAGGTCATCTCCACATTTGGATCAAAAAGATGTGGAAAGCAAATTTTCAACAGATCGGGAGGTCCTCATGTTAAATGCTAAGTAGTAAAGCAATCCCTTCCGGAGCATCTATGGCATAATTCCCAACTCTTTAGAGCTGCATGTTATAGCACATAGTTCTACTTGTGTGATTTTCGCTTTCCTTGCTACCTTATCGTATTAATTTGAGGTGTACAAGAAAGTGTCATATATTTGAAATCTTTTAACTGTAGCTATTCCATTTTTTGGTGTAAATTTCAATTTCTTCATATATAAAATGAGAGTAAGGTTTTCTTTTTTACTCTATCCATTTCATAGCAAAGTAAAATGGAAAATATGAACTATATCATCAGAAGCTTCTGAAGATTTTAGCATAATACAGACGTTTAAGATAATAGTGCAATAAAAATAAAATTAAATACACTCTTGAGGGCTGGCAGTGTGACTCAGAGCTAGAACACTTGCTTAGCATAAGCAAGACCACAGGTTCAATTCCCACCACTATGCAAAACAAATAGTATTATTCAGTTCAGGGGCTGTTTTGGTTCATCTAAATATAGTCACCAATCCCTTATGAATTCACCTACACTTTGCTTGATATTAGCAAGATTTGGGGGTACAAAAAGAAAACTCATGCTATAGCATAGGTTAAATTAATCATCTCAATCTCTGAATTTTCCATGATCTAGCAAAGTCTTGCTCAGTTTGGGCACTGAATCTCTGTTGTTGTTGAATTATTTTTGCAGGGAAATATTATATTTCCATTCTAATCTTCACTTCTCCCTTCTTCATGGTACCTAGAATCTTCACTGTGTGCCACTGACCTCAGCCCTGTTATGGGGTGCTAGCATGTCTCTAGTAATCCTAGGACTTCATGAGATCCATGTTGGCTGCAATCCGGGGCAAATAATTAAACTGTGTCTGCTGGCTTTGCTTAGGTTGATTAACATGACTGTGGATGCATGAATCGATTTTGTCATTGGAAATGCAGCCTCTGTTAATTCTCAGGTTTAGCGTACCACTGTCTTTAATGATATCCTTGTCATCCAATTTCTCCCACTTTTCAGGGCACACACAGTTGATGTATGAAAGAGAAACTAGCACTACAGTTTGGATTTTGTAGAGCTATTTCTTACAGATTTGTTCTTTGTCGTCTCAATACAGCCTCTGAAGTGGATGAAACTCTTAGACTGTGAATGTTTTGAATTAACCTACTCAATTATGAAGAATCCCTTAAATTTTCCCTTTAAATCTAATTTGAGCTTTTCCTTCCAGACTGATTCAATTAAGATTCATTTTAACTACAGAACCCAGTCTTTGTAATTGTTCTTTAAAGTCCTTTAAAAGACATGCATCAAATTCCCAAGAGCTGTCTGGCTTCCAGTTTTACCTCCAATTCCCTACTTAATGAAGCTGAAAAGAGTGGGTGATTATATTGTTCTTCTGCTTTTATTGGACAGGTCCTAGAGAATTGGACAATCCTGCTGAAATACAACTAATTTGAAACTGTCTCGAGGATTTAGAATGCATTTTTACTTGGAAAAAAGTGTTGAGTGTACATCTGTAATAGATGCTTCCAGTATGCTGCTGCTTCATTGTTAAAAAGCATGGTCATTGTTATGGTTTGTGTCTAGTTGTCCCCCCAAAGCCTCATGCAGTCATAGGTGGGGACATTTAGAGTTTGAGATTAACACATAGTCTACTAGGATTACGGGTTTTAGTGCTGCTGGGATTATAGGTGCGAGTACTTCCCCAAGGCTGGGGCAGACAACCTGAATGTACCATCAGAGAGACAGAAAGACAGACTTCCTCTCTGTAATCATTGTTGCTGCTACTCCCACATTTTGCTCTCTTGTTCTTTGCTGCTGCCATGGAAAGTGGCCCTCTTCCCTGTGCCATTGTGCCTTAGAGCCAGCTGAGTATGGACTGACACTTCTAGTAACTGTGAGCTAAATAAACCTTTCCTTCCTTCATTTTGGGTGTCAGGTATTTGTCTCAGCAATGAGAGAAGAGTAATTGTGACTGTCATGCTCTCACCTCATGGTCCTCCCTGACAGTACAGTGGAAGAGATAAAGAGGGATGAAATATAGTGTGGAACGATGGGTGCTCTGCTCAGCAGATTACATTGACGAAGGGCAAGGGCAGTTACTTCGGCTTCTCAAGAATGGCTGCCCAGAGGAAGCAATAGTTGATCCCAGTCCACCAGGTGAGAAATACAGAATACCCAGCAACTTTCATCGGATGTCACTGAACTTCAAGGCTGAGATATCGGAGAAGAAGCAGAGGACACAAACACAAACATACCGTCTACCATACCTAAGGGGTCCAAGAAACCCTGCAGTTTGTTTGGATCCAGGGCTTAGAAACTGCCTTCAGTTCTCAGGATCTCACGCAGGTTTTCCCTTTCTTTTCTTCAGCTCTCCTTCCTATTGAGGCAAATGGCGGATCGTAAGCAGTTCCAGATTTACAAGGTCCTTGTATCCCTGTTTGTTCTGCCGGCATCCGTGTCAGCGCTGCCAGAATGACTTCACCGGCCCTGTGTAAGCCACAGGATGCCCACGCACTGCACGTCCACTTGCTGTCCATCACAGTGACCTTTCTTCCATTCTCAGGTTCATCTTGAACCTAGGAATCATGGCATCTTGAATGTCCTGACTCCCACAAACAGGAGGGAAAAGGGCACACTATTAGTGTTTTCAGTAATTCGATCAGGAGGGTTCCTTTCAATAGGCTTCTGAGCAGATTCAGTACTGTTCTATGTCTTGCATTTTATTCAGAGATGAGTAAACCACCTCATCTTGCAATTACAAAAGGGTGTGATGCATTAGGGTAGCACTTCCCAAACACTAATTTACACATAAGCCGACTTCTAAAACTTAAATTCATTGTGATTAATTCCCAGAAACAAAAAAAGAAATACTAGTGTGGTCCCCATGATGCTTAGAGATATGCACCCACTGCATGCTATGTAAGTCAGGTAACAGATAGATGCATCCTTAAAGATTGATCATCATCTCTTTCCAGTGAAAATATTTGGATGCATTTCTTTTCTTTCCTCCTTTTCTCATGTATTACTTTTCCCACCTGTTATTTTTCCTCCCTCCCTCCCTTGTTCTGATCCTTTGTTGAACATTTTCTTTCAATTTGACAAAGCCTATTGTACATTGTGGTCCTTATTTTATTTTATTACAACAGAAAAACAATGAAGTTTACACATGTATGTTCGATTGACTTCACTAAAGAATGTGGTCTCAAGATTCTTGTTTTTATGTAGAAACGTCTCAAGCTTATCCTTCTTTATGGCAGAGTAGTGCTCCACTGCATAAAAAAATGAACCTCATGTCTTCTTTGTGTATTAGCCAAAATAATTTCGTTTGATGGGCCTCTGGGCAGTTTCCAAACTTTGGCTAGTAAAACTATGATACTATAAATATGGTCATACATATATCACTGTGGTATGACACTTTTAATTACTTTAGGAAGACACAAAGGGAAACAGCTGAGTCAGATGGACCCTCCAGTCCTAGGTTTTGAGGAATCTCCACGATGATCTTCACACTGGTTGTACCAGTACACACTCCGAGCACCAGCTGAGAAGGCTTCCTTTCCCCCACAGCCTCATTACCATTTGTTATTGGTTGATTTCTTGATAATAGTCATTCTTTCTTGGGTAAGACAGAATCTCAGCATTGTTTCAATTTGCATTTCACAAATGACTAATTATAATGAACATTTTAATACATTTAGTTTTCATTTCTATTTATTTATCTCAGAAATATGCATCCATTTTTTGATACCCACTTTACGTTGGGGTCTTTAAATTTGGGGTCTGATTATTTTAGTTATTTACATTCCAGATAGTAATCCTTTGCCTGAGAAATAGCTGGCAAAATTTTTTCCCCAAGTTGTGAACTGTCCCTTCACCTGGATATTAGTTTCTCTTGCTGTGCATATTTTTCTTTTTTTTTAGTACGATGCGATTAAAGTTATTAATTCTTGGCTAGGTGTGGTGGCACATGCCTAAAATCCCAGCACTTGAGAGGCTGAGGCAGGAGGATCAGTGTGAGTTTGAGACCAGCCTGGGCTACAAAAGTGAGCTCAAGGTCAGTCTGAAGAGCATAGTGAAACCCTGTCTCAAAAAAATACATAAAATGTTGTTAATTCTTTATAATTAAGAAGAACTCCAAGAGTTCTACTTATTTTATCTTCCATCAGATTTTGTGTTTCTCTTTTAATATTTAGATGTTTGATCTATTTAAATTTTAATTTGGTGCATGGTGAAAGACATGGACCTAATTTTAATTTTGATGTGTGTAAAGTCAATTCTTTTAGTACTACTTATTAAATAGGATATCTTTTTTCCACTGAATGTGTTTGGCACCTTTGTTGAAGATAAGGTCAAGATTCCAGTTTCAATCCCCCTTACTGAAAAGAAAAAAAGTAAAATAAAAATTAAAAAAAAGACAAGGTGAATAAGTATGTCTGGAGTTGTTTCTGCATGTTCTGCTCTGTTCTGCTGATTCTCAGGTCTTTTTGCCAGAACCATGTTGTTTTTATCACAGTAGCTTTATAGTTTAATTTCAAGGCAGGGATTTTGATTCCCTTCTTCTACCTTGCCTTTGTTGTCAAGATCTGATTCCAAATCATTTCAGGCTTGCTTTCTCTAATTATGTAAGATATGCTATTTGAGTTTTAATTAGGATTTCATGAAATTTATATAATAATTTTGGAATTACGGCCATTTTCACTCTATTAGTTCTTCCTATCAAAGAGCAAGGGATATGCTTACATTCTGTGGCATCCTCTTCAGTCTGCTTTATCAGAGCACTTTCATTTTCAATTTCGAGATCTTTTGTTTGTTAGATTCTTAGATATCTCACTTTATCTGACTCTGTTTTGTAAGATGTTTCTCTAATTTTTCTCTTAGTGAATTTATTTGTAACAGCAAAGCTATTGATTTTGAGTGTTGACTTTGTATCCAACTGTTGTGAGCTATTAAATTTGGTTATTAAATTTAGACCTCTTTTAGTTAGTGTTTGGGTCTTCTATGTAGATTATCATACCAGATTCAAATAATGGTAGTTTAAATTTTCATTTCCTATTATCATTCTATTTATTTCTTTCTCTTGTCTAATTGCTCTGGCTAAAATTTCCAGAACTGTAATGAATAAGACTGATGACAGTGAGCATCCTTGTTTTGCTCCTGATTTTAGAATGTAAGCTTACAGGCATTGTACATTTATTATGTTTTAGGCTGTTGGTTTGTCATAGATGTCTCCTATCAGAGAAAATGATGTATTCCAATTTACTGTAGAGATTTTTGTCATGAATGGGTGTTGGACTACATCAAAAGATTTTTCGATGTATATTGAGATAATTATATTGCTTTGCTCTTGACTCTGATAATATAGTGTGCTAAATTTTTTAATTTGCATGTGTTGAACCATACTTACATCCCTGGGAAGAATCCTATTTGGAGAAAATGTATGATCTCCTTTATGAATTCTGTATTCTCTTTGCCAGTATATCATCAAAGATTTTTTACATCTATGTTGATTAGGGAGATTTGCCTGTAGTACTCTAAGTTTGGTCCTGCTCTTTTTTTTTTTTTTTTTAATCAGAGTAATGCTTGTTTCCCAGAATGAGTTTTTGAGTATTGTTTTCTTTTACTTTCATTAAAGAGTTTGAGAAGTTGTGATGCTAGGTCTTCTCTGAATTTCTTGTAGAATCCAGCAGTGAATCCATCAGGATTTTCTTTTTAGGGTAGGTTTTCATTACATCTTCAATTTCATTGATTATGTTTGGTTTCTTTCTCTTCTTCTTCTTTTTTTTTTTTTTTTTTTTTTTTTTTTTTTTTTTTTTTTTTTTTTTTTTTTTTTTTTTTTTTTTTTTTTTTTTTTTTTTTTTTTTTTTTTTTGTATTTGCTTTCTTAACAATTTTATATCATCTTGATTTTGCATTGTTAATTAATATGTATTTAGGAATGTGTATACTTGTGTTTTCCATCACATGAGACTATAAATTCTTCAAATAGATATAAATGATCTTTTGGACATCTCAGGATCTGTTTTTAGAATTTTTCCATTTTAAATAATTCACTAAAGTTTTTAAAAAGACATCAGAAAGCCCAGCGAGATAGCTCAGCAGATGAGGTGCTTGCTTAGATAAGCATGGGGGCCAGGGCTTGATCCCTGGCACCGCATGTCACGCCAACCCCATCCCTGGACACACTGAGTCAGTGATGGAGTCTAGACGTGGCGCTACATGCCTATAATCCCAGCATTAGGGAGGCTAAAAAAAGGGAGATCACCAAGAGTCCAAGCTGCATAGTGAGACCATGTGCACACACACACACACACACACACACAAACACATACACACACACACACACACACACACACACAGAAAAAAGCATTAAGATGGTAAAGAATCTACAAACAAAATGATAGGAATTCAATAATTATGTCATCTTGAATACTGTTGTTTTCAAATTAGTTATTCATATGATCAGATGTAAGCTTGTAAGATTGTTCAAAAATTATAAAACATTTTAAAAACAACAAGTAAAATTAAGCATTAATTGCTGGCTTTCATAGACCAACAGAAATGATCAGCACCACTATCAGAGCTCTCCTATGTATATACACATGCACTTCTTTCCCCCCATTCTCTTTCCTTTCACCTTTCCGTTATCTCAGATGTTCCTTTCCTCTGAACTGTTTCTTTCCCTTTTGATTTCAGTATTTTCATTCCTAGTTGCACAGAGTTGAGTCTTTTACTTACATTTTTTATAAGATTGGTTAAGGGTTTATTAAATTTTTGAGTCTTTCAAAGAATCAACTCTTCTTTCACTGACTGTTCTTACTGTTTTCCATGTTTTATTGCGTTACTGTTGAATTATAGAAACTGTCTAATTTTTCTTCATTTTTATCTGAGACTCACTGGTTTTTCAGGAGGGTGTTATTTAATTTCCAAGCATTTACAAAGTTCTTGTGTTTCTTTTGCCATTGATTTCCAATTTCGTTGCACTATAGTCTGGTAATATCCATGGGACAAATACAGTTGTGTTGTGTTTACTTTAGTATAGTCTATGAGCTAGTATGTGGTCTATTTTGTAGAAAATCTCATGTGAAGCTGAGAAGAATGCACAATATGATGCTGTGAGGTGCAACACTCTGTGGACATCTACTAGGTCCATTTATTTAAAAGTTTCTTTTAGTTCTAGTATCTCATTATTGACTTGTTATTAAATGATCTGTCTATTTGTGAAGTGGAGTATTAAGATCCCCTAAGACAATTGTATTAGTGCTTATTTAGTTTTTCTTGTCTGATACTTATTTTACATAGCTGTACTAGTATTGTTGCATATGTAAATATGATGTCATTTCCTTTTCATGTATTGTTCGCTTTACAAGTATGTAGCGACCTTTGTGGTCTCTTAATTAGCCTTTGCTTGAAGTCCATTTTGTCTGCAAGTAGAATAACTAACCCTGCTTTTTCTGCATTCGTGTCACATGGAATATTGTTTTCCCTATTTTTCTTTTTTTTTTTTGGTTTTCAGTCTATGAAGTTTTTAACTAAATGGGTTTCCTGTTGGATCTTCCTTCTCAATCCATTATTCCAACCTATTTCTTCTGATTGGTGAACTAAGACCACTCACACGGATGGTTATGACTGATATGTACTGACTTGTCCTTGTCATTCTATTTTCTTGTTTAGAATCCCTTTTTTCCCCTCTCTGTGTAATAGTTTGCTTTGCATAGAGCATTCATTCCATTGGCATTCTGGGAGTTTTACCACTTTTCTCTTTATAATGTACTGTTGTGCATTTTGGAGGGCAAGTTTGGTAAACACAAATTTCCTTAGTGTTCTTTGTCATGGAAGTGAGTATCTTTTTTTTTATTTGTTACTTTTGAAAAACTGTTTTGTAGGAGGTACACCAACCTGGCTTGGCAAATGGTTTCTTTTATGGCTTGACATACTTCAATTCAAGATTTCTTTGACTTAAGGGTTTGTGTTGAGAAGTGAGCTGTGATTCTGATAGGCCTTCATTTATAAGTAATTTATTTCTTTTCTCTATAGATTTTACTATTGTGTTCTTGTGTTGAAATTTTGATATCTTAACTATTATATATCTTGGTGTAGCTTTTACTTTTGATCATGGGTAACTGGAGTTCTGTATGCCTTATTCATCTGTATATCAAGCTCATTTTTCCTGCCAGGAAAGTTTTCCACAATGATATCTGTGAAAATGATTTTATAGCATTTGTGTTATCTGCTGTTTTTTCACCTACTCTAATCATTCTTATGGTATTCCTTTTTGTATCATCTATCAGCTTCCTGAGTGATTTCTTGTAGACTTTTGGCAATTTTCAAGAAATCTTTCTTTTTGTGACCACAAGCTCGTCTTGTCTATCAGAGATTCTTTCCCCACATTTGTTTATTCTGCTGGAGACAGCCAACATAAATTTTAATCTCCTGCATATCTGTTTGAATCTGTTTCATGGATTCCATTTCTTTCCTAGGTTGGGAATTCATGGTTTCCATCTGAGATCCACTATTTGTGAAAAAATCTATATTTACTCTAGAATTACAAACATGTTTTACATTGTGGTCCCCATCTTGGCAGTTATCTCAGAAATTATTTATGATTTAATTTTTCCTTGAGACTTAGGCAGTTGCTTCGTTGTTGCCACTTGAGCGGGGTCAGGTGGGTGGCTTTCATGTTGTCCCACTTCATTGTCCCCTCGGTTTGCCTTTGTTAAACTGGATGTATCGCATTGCATCTTGTTTAAGCGTCTTCTCATTTTCTATTTTTTTAAGTTTAATTCCTGGATTAATTCTTGTAAATTGCCTATGAATAGTAGCTTTATTGGTAGCATTGAGAAGCCTTAGGAAATGGCTACCTCTCAGAGGTATGTTCCCAGTGTAGCTGGCTTCTTGTTTTGAATCTGTTAAAAGATTACACCTCGCCAATTTATTGGTCATGATAAATTGTTGCCTACTTGTCCCAGCCCTTGATATGTAGTATTTTCTATGACCCTTAGCCAATAACAGATAGTTGGAACTATTATGTTACTTTGGCTAATGTGATAGAATTAACAAAAACAGCATCAAACACACCCTAGAAAATGACAAACTGAGATTATCAATAATTTTCCATCTATAACTGTATGAACTAGATTTGTGTTATATAAAAATAAGTTGAAGAAAAACCACAAAAGTGAATTGAGTAAATAATCCCTCAATAGGCTCATTTTAACCCAAAGAGAGAATATTTTAAAAAGTGATAGAGGAAAATAGGAAAACAGAAGAAGTGGAGGTGAGTAGAGACAAAGCTGGAGGAGAAAGAAGATTCATATAAACTTTGGAAAACTCAGTGCACTATAAGGAAAGAGAGAAATAGGAGATAAAAAAGTATAGAACAGGAGACCAGAAAAACCATCACAAAAAATAGAAACCATGTTCATACTCAGGTAGAAACAAGATCAAACAATAAAGAAGAGAATGAAAGAAAGAGAGAGAGAGAGAGAGAGAGAGAGAGAGAGAAAGAAAGAAAGAAAGAAAGAAAGAAAGAAAGAAAAATGAGAGGAGAAAAGAAAATATGTACTTGGACGTTGTTCTCTCCTGTCACTTACAGACAATGTGTGGAGACAGTGTCCTGATACATGTTAATTTATGCCAGCAAAACAGAGATAGCTTTTCAGAGTAGTAATGGATAATCTCAAGGAAACTGCAGTTTTATTTGCCCTGAAATTTAGATTGTTTTCTGACCATGAACCTAGATCCATACCTGTTCAGCCTGCAGCAGTGGTCACATTTTCTGTGCGCTTCAATTCAGCTGAAGCCACTTCATGGAATCGGCACTTGTTCTGATTCTTGAGCTCAGTTAGCCCTCTCCTGGATGGTTCCCAGCCAATCGCCTTCTCTGATTGGATGGCTAAACTTGTGTTACTCACCGGCCAGTACAATCCGTGGTGTCCACTGCCCCACTTCCATGCTGCACCTCTCTGTGGAATCCTCTGATGTTGCTAAAGTCACTGTCCGTCCACAGGTTTAACTGCTCCTCCCATGTGGATAGGGCGTCCTGGCTTGGGAAGAAAGCACTGTCCACAACCCCCTCGTCCTCCTCCTGCTCTTCCTCCTCGTCCTCCTCCTCCTCCTTCTCTCCTCATGGCTTCCAATTCTTGCTTCAGATGATTCCTATGTCTGGAGAATCTGCTTCACTCCTTCTTCCCTCATGTTGCTGTATTCCAGTGTCCGAACACTGAATCTTGTAAAGGTTGTCTCTCTGCTACTAGCCACTATGCCATCTTCTCAGACTCCTTTCTTCAAGCTTTCTGAAGACTTTAATAGCTTATGTCTGTGTGTCATCAGCTCCACTGTTGATTAGCACATTGAACTTCTTTAAACTATAGTTGAATACTCATTTACTGGTACCTTCCACCTCTCCCACTTCCTTTACACTTCAGGCTCTGGAAAACCTTCTTTCTCTTCTCTACTGCTAGGATAGCAACTGCTGTATATGCACACAAATGATATCATGTGTTGCTAATCTTCTGTATCTGGCTGGATTCCCTTGACATGATGGCTTCTGGTTAAAATTAAGATGGTATACAAAGCAAATTTTCATTCTTTCACAGCTATGATTCTACTGTGGGAGGACATTAACTTTTGATTTTGCTATAGAACCTGAGACTGCAAATTTCTACATGCCTTAGTAATGCTGTGGTGAATGGACTAAATTTTAGTTAGGAGAACATTGATGGTACCGGAGGGCTAGGGAAACAAGCTACAGGTGGTCTAAAAGAGTGGAATCAACGAGGTGTGCTGCACGATTAACAATGGCAGGGACGAGCCTTGGGTGGCCTGGACCTAAGTGTGGCATGTGGTACTTGGGCTGACTTGTAGTGCTTTCTTTCTTCCTTCTTAGATTCGACGTCAGCAAAGTAAGTAAATGGTGCTAAACAACTCCTCCCAGGGAGATGTCACAATTAAAAAGAGTGCAGCTTTGGGAGTCATAATGCTGAGAAGTTGTCTCAGCCTCTGACTGAGTGGAAGACCTTGTGACATAAGCACCTCAAGTCATTGTTTATTTACTGCTCCTTTGTCCCCTGGATTTATGTCCCCCCTGCTCGGTGTTCAGGAAGTGTTCCTTTCTGGACTCTGAATCTAACCTCCATTTGTGGGGTCTACTTGATGGAGGGAGCAGAGAAGTCTTATGATAGAGGGAGGCAAATCTGTGGCAGTCGTTCCTATAGCTCTAGCATTAGGGCTTCAGCTGTGTCTGTATGCTCCTATCTCAGCCCAGGAAGTCATTCCCTATAGCTTTGTAACATTCTGGTACACTGCTCTCCTTACCTATCTCTTCCATTAGTGGTGGCAGTTGACACTCACTGTACCTATTCCCTGGATCTTTACCATTTCTTGGTGGCTCCCTAAGACCTACCGGACTATCTCTTTTCTGCCAGGGCCCTGGCTGGCACATTCCTCCTTGTTCATTGGTAAAATGGGTACAAATAATGATGCTGCTTACTTTTTATAAATATTCTGTTAAAAAGTATCTTATAGGTTGCTGAACATGACTAGTTGTCTACTCATAATTCCAAAAGTCCTCATTATTTCTCATTATTCTACTTCTTGACAAACATTACAACCCTTCTCCTCAAAACAGTTTGGGAACACTCAACTGCAGAGGTCGCCTCTGTAGCTAAAACTGATTGGTTCAGAAATGATCCACAGCTCAAAATGGACCAGGATCCCTCGTATTGATCTCCACTAAGGGCCCAGAATTTTATTGGTCACCATATGTTCTTTCTCAGGTGAAGTCATGTAAGGTCGGTGGTATGTGTGGGGTGCTATGGTCAAGTCCTTGTCCTCATTAAAGGAAATGCTAGAAAGAGTGAATAGAAAGAGTGAGAGAATTGGACACAGAGAGAGAGGGAGAGATAGAGGCAGAGAGAGAGACAGAGAGAGAGAGACAGAGAGAGACTTCCTACTTCCCTTATGGGGCTCATTTTCCTCTTTAGTAATCAGCAGTATACATCAGTTCTTATAAGTTCTTGTCGAAATAAAGATGTTGGCATTCTACACTTTGTCTCCTGAAGTACACTGTAAGAAACAGATGTCTCAAGAGAATTTTTGCTCAGTTAGAAAGGAACAAATGAAGCAGTGGCTAGGCAACTGACAAAGCAGAGCCTTCTATAAAACTGCATACAATGACAGAGTTCTCAAGAAGAGAGCAGTGGCCCTCTAAGATTGAGTTGGGTTTTTCTGTAAGTCCAGGATCAGCATGCAGAGTTCCTGGGACAGCATGCTCAGTGACTTAGTGGGTAGGGAACAGTCATCAGGCAGCTTAACATTTTTCAGTATTGCTGTGACAGTTTCCTTCAGCCTGCCCCGCTTGAGAGTAAGGGCAAGGGTTCATTGGTAACCACATCTTTCTTCCATTTTATAGAAAATGCAATTTTGAGATTCTGTTTTATGTTCAAGTATTCAGCGTGAAGTCTGAATGTAAAAAGTAGCTGTTGTCTGGCTTTAGTGCTCAGCACTCTTGCCTTCAGTGTTTTAGAATGATTTTTAAAGTTCCATGGTGAGAGGAAGAAACCTCACATCACACTTGCTGCTCTCATGCAAGCTTTTTATTTTTCTTGGGGTTCCTGCTCTTCTGCTTCCTTTCTCACCCTCAGAATTTCCTTCTTTTTCTCCGCTTTTTTCAAAAAAGTGGAAATGTCCTATGTAACTTGACTAGCATTTCAAGGAATGGAGCATAATGAATGCAGCCCAGGGAGAGCTGTGGTGTGTTACTGAAAATCCCCGAAAGCTGGGATAGGGGCGTCCCAGAAAGCTGGGACTCCAGGTGATGGATAGCAGCTTCACCTGTGCGCTCTTGGTTTGTTGCTTTCTCACTTGCTTGGAATGCTACTGGTTGAATCCTGGATGAACCCGATGATAGAGAAGGGATGGAAGTTAACGGAGACCGTGGTCACGTTCATGACTAAGCACATGGTGCTCCTTTGCTGAAGTGACTATGCATGAGATCACGCTAAGTGGCCTAAATAAAGCTGATTTGCTTCAGGGTTTCTTTGCTCACTGAAGGACGTGTCTCAGTGAGTCCTCTTAGCTATCTTCTTTGGGTTCCTTCTAATTCCTTTTGGCACACTTTGGCACATTACACCAGTTATCTTTAGTGTAGTTGCTTAGTTCACAGATATCAACATGCATAATTAGTCACAGTGAGAATTCTACACGTTAACTTCCAGTTTCAAAAACCTGGTGAAAGTTCTTAGGACTATTGCCTTAACCATCTAGCTTATATTAATGTGTGATTTTTGCCCTCGCCGTATTTAATAACTTTTCTCCTTTCTCTATTGTTTAATATTTAAGTTCTCACTTTCTATTAGAATGTGTTATGCCTTTCAATTTTTATTTCTTCTGTTTGCATTCTTAGAGTAAGGAGATGATAGGACATTTACACAAGTGCCTATGGTTTATTTCACCAATGAGTATATCTTCAGAATGCACCCACATATATATGAAGGTCTTGAGTTTGTTTTTCTGTATAGCTGAGTAATACTCCATTGTATAAAAACACCACATCTTTTTCATCCATTCCTCAGGTGACAGGCATTTTAGTTATTTCCAAGATTTGGTTATTACAAATTATGATGCTCTGAATGTAAGTGTATACATCACACTATCATATGATGTTTTGAGTAATTTTGGAAAAATTCTTAGAAAGAGGATAGCTGGATTTAGTAGCATTTCCAGTCCTAATTTTTGAAGAGTCCCCACACTGATTTCCATAATGCTTACACCAGTCTACATTCCTGCCAACCACGGAAAAGTGTTCCTTTTTCCCCACAGCCTCTGCCACAGATTTATACAGTGAAAATTATGGTACTCTGAGGAAAGAGAATGAAGATTTCAGCAAATAGAAAGATATTCTGTGGTCTTGAATAGAAATGACCAATATTGTGGAAAGGGCTATAGTCCCAAAAATGTTATACAGATTCAATGTAATCCCAGTTAAAATGCCATTAGTGTAACTCGCAGACCTGGAGAAAAGATTCTTCCTATTCACTTGGGAACAAAAGAGACCAAAAGTATCAAAATCAATCCTGGGAAGCAAAGGAAAGGAAGGAGGTACAACAATCCCTGGCCATAAATTATACTAGAAAGCTACTTTGATAAAATCAACATGGTAGATCCTAGGACTGGAGTGTACATCGGAATGAACTGCTGGCCTATAGGCCACACCTAGAAATTTTTCTCTGCCTGGAACTTCTTCCCCACCCAGATGCCAGGACGTGTGTGAATAGAAACTTTGGCCTGCATGCCACAAATAGAAATTCTCCGTGAATTTCTCATTCCAGACTCAGTACCTCCTGTAGAACCCTGCAGCAAAATTCCCTGCACAGAGACTTGGGGTCAGACCCTCCTTGCTAATCAAGGAGCTGAACAACTTGCCGGAGAAGCACAGTTCACTGTCACAGGCAGACACAGGCAGAAGCTGAGCACAGCAGCCAGACTCACCCAGGCACATCTGGACAAGATCAGTCTTGGTAGATCTGGACCCAAAGTTCAGTAGATGTCAACAGCGTAACTGCACCAAAGCTCTGCACGACAGAGCAGATGGCAGTGCTATAAAAAATAACAAAGAGAAGGAGCAAGATACAATCTTAGGACCTGAGCCCAGCCTGAGCAAATGCAGGAGACACTAGCACAAAATAAAATGGCAGTCACACAACTGAAATCCCTGAATAAATTGCATCTGAAGAAAATAAACAAATGCACAAAGGTATAGAAGAAATCTGATCGGAAATAACCTCTGAAGTAAAAAGAAAAGAAAAGAAATCTATGAAATAATAGTATCTGAAATAGAAAAAACTGCAAGAAAGTGTAGAGGAAATCAGATCAGAAATAACCTCTGAAGTGAAAAAAAAGAAATCTCTGGATTAATAGCGCCTGAAGTGAAGGGACAGTGGCAGAAAGGTAGAGAGGAAATCAAATCGAAAATTATCTCTGAAGCAAAGAAAGTGAAAGAAATAATGCTTCTTCTAATGAAGATATTGATAAAAATTTGGAGAACAGAAAAATGGTGGAATCCTTCAATAAACAGTATTGAAAAGAAATAGATCACATGAAGCAGTTTCAATGAGATATATATGGCAAGAAAATCTCAATCCCAAGCTAGCAATACTGAATGAAGGAAAGTGAAAATGGAGTTTCAGATCTTGCAGAGACAGTTGCAGCTAGTGAAAAGACATAAAAGGATACCTTTAAAACAACCAGGATGTAGGCAAAATAATAATAATAATAATAATAATAACTCCACATCATCAAGATGATGCAAAGCTGAACACTGTGGGACTACTAAGCATCAATGAGAAAGAAGGATTCAATAGAAATGATATAAAAAGAATATGGACAGAAGTAATAGAAGAAAACTTCCCAAATATGAGAAAACAACCAGGCTTCCACGTAACTGAAGCATACAGAATTCCAAATAATATCAACCCAACTAAAAACACATGCAGATATATAATAGTGAAAATCCAAGAAGCCCAGCAGAAGAATAACATACTACAAGCCAGTAGAGAAAAGAAACCGATTACATTTAAAGAAAAATCCATAGGATAATGGGAGATTTCTCTTCACAAACGATGAAGTCAAGAAGAGCAGAGATTCAAGTGCTTCAAGTACTCCAAGCAAACAAATTACAGCCCAGAGAGAGAGAGAGAGAGAGAGAGAGAGAGAGAGAGAGAGAGAGAGAGAGAGAGAGCTATGCCCCACAAAACTCACTTTCAAGTATGAGAGAAAAGTAAAATTATTCCATGACAAAGAATGACTAAAGAATTTCAAGATACCAAAGCCAAGTCTACACAAGCTACTAAAAGATATTTTAGAGAAGGCCAAAATGACCAGAACTCCAAGAGTGAAAACAGAAAGAACACACCAAATAGGGCAACCAATTAAACACAGGAGTAAAAGGGGTAGACCATAGTAGCTAAATAACATGGCAATTATAAGTCAATACATTTCAATTACAGCCATCAATGTAAATGGACTTGATTTTCCAATTAAATGAAATAGAGGGGCACAGTTGATTAGGAAGCAACAACCAACAATGTGCTCTATTAAAAAAACCCACTTAAGAAGAAATTCATGGGCTGGAAGTCAAAGGATGGAAAAAGATACTACATGCCCAAGCACCTCAGAAAAATCAGGGATAGCCATTCTGTTTGGAGATAGTCTGAATTTCAAACCAAGATTGATCAAAAGAAATAAAGAAGGACACTACATACTGGTTAGGGGAAACACTCAAGATGAAGAGCTAGCACTCATAAATATAGAGACACCCAAAACAGGAACACCCAGCTATATAAGGCAAATCCTAATGGATATGAAAAATTTAATGTCCTCAGTCTTAACAGGAGACCTTAGTACACCTTTACTGCAAAAAGAAAGGTCAAGCAAACCCAAAATTAGTAAAGAAGTAGCAGATCTGAACTAGAAGTTGGAACAATGGGATATAGTTGGTATATACAAAGCAACAACTTCTGAATACAGATTGTTTTCACATGCACGTGGGACATTTCCTAAAATAGACCATATCTGGACCATAAGTCATGCTTAAGTAGACAAAAGAAAACAAAAAATATCCCATGCATATTATTTTACCACAGTGCAACGAACCTGGCAATAAATCACAAATGAAACCACAGGAATCTCATAAACACAGGAAAATTAAGCATCACCTTCCTCAGCAACCAATGGGTTACAATGAGATTAAACAATATCTAGAGTTTAATGAAAATTCAAACACAACTTTTCAGAATTTATGGGAGGCAATGAAAGCAGTCCTTGGAGGGAAATTTATAGCTGTAAACTCAAACATTAAGAAAACAGAACGGGAAAAAACAAATACTCTAATGTTGCACCTTAATCGTCTAGAAAAGGAAGAGCAAACCAAACTCAAAGCCAAAAGATGGAAGGAAATTATAAAGATTAGACCAGAAATTCAATCAAGACAAAGAAAACCATACAAAGAGTTAATGAATCAAAAAGCTGGGTGACTTAGAGATTAAATAAAATTGATAAGCTCCTAGCTAACCTCATCAAAAAGAGGAAAGAAAAAAACTAAAATTCAAGCAATAAGGAACGAGAAGGGAGAAATGAGCAAAGACCTAGTGGAGATTCAGAAGATCATTAGTGGCTTCATTGAGAATCTTTTACTCCCACAGAATTGAGGAATCAGATGAAATGGTCAGATTGCTAGAAAGGTACAATTTTCCAAAACTTAATCAACAAGGTAGAAGAACTCACAAAAAGGAAAACTAGCCAATGAAATACAAAATGTAATAATAAAAAAAGCTATCAACAAAGAAAAGTCCAGGTCCTGTTGGATTCACTGCTGAATTCTACAAGATATTTACAGAAGATATAATCCCAAAACTCCTCAAACTCTTCCATTAACCTGAAAAAGAAGCAATCCACCCAAAGTCATTCCTGGAGGCAAGTTTTATACTGATACGCAAACCAGAGAAAGATGTAGCTGAGAAGAACTACAGGCCAATCTCTGTCATGAATATAGATGCAAACACCCTCAAGAAAATCATGACAGAATAAAATCATTAAGAAGATTGTACCTCATGACTGGGTAGAAATCATCCCAGGGATGCAAGGATGGTTCAACATATGAAAATCTATAAATGTAATAAACTATATCAGTAGAGCCAAATCTAAAACCACATGGTCATCTCAATTGATATAGAAAAGTCTTTTGACAGAGTCCAACACTCTTCCCTATTCAAAGTCCTACATAAATTTAAAATAAATGGCTTCTACCTCAATCTGATAAAAGCTATTTATGACAATCCATTGTCTAACATAATTTTACATAGGAAAAAACTGAAGTCTTTTACTGTCAGATCTGGTACAAGAAAAAGATGTCTTCTACCTCCACTCCTATTTAATATTGTTCTGTAATCACTAGCTAGAGTCATTAGACAAGAGAGAGGAATAAAGGAATAAATATGATAAAGAAGTTAAATTCTCATTATTTGCTAATGACAGGATACTCTCCTTGAAAGACCCAAAAGCTCCACCAAGAAGCTACTAGAATTAATAGACAAATTCAATAGCAAGGCAGGGTACAAAGTCAGTATCCAAAAGTCAATAGCATTCCTCTACACAGATAACAAACACACTGAGAGAGCAATTAGAGAAA
Organism: Myocastor coypus; assembly: GCA_004027025.1. NCBI lineage: Eukaryota > Metazoa > Chordata > Mammalia > Rodentia > Myocastoridae > Myocastor > Myocastor coypus. The sequence continues at coordinate 40,953 of PVJA010010062.1, forward strand.
CAATAACTTTTGCAATAGCAGCACAGAAAATGAAATATTTAGGAATTTGTCTAACTAAAGAAGCAAAAAAATCTATTTAATGAAAACTACAGTACTCTGAAAAAAGACATCATAGAGAATTTCAGAAAATGGAAAAAGAAAATGGGAAAATATTCCCTGCTTCTGGATAGAAAGAAATAACATTGTGAAGATGGCCATACTCCCTAAGTTGTTATACAGATTTAATACAATCCCTATGAAAATACCATCACAATACCTCACAGAACTAGAGAAATAATTCCTAAAATTTATTTGAAAACCAAAAAGTTCCAGAATAGTAAAGACAAACCTGGGCAACAAAGATAAGGCAAGAGTCATTAGAATCCCTGTCTTAAAATTATACTACAAAGCTACAGTGATAAAATCAGCAAGGTATCAGCAAACACATAGTCTAGAGGATCAATAGCATAGATTAGAGAATGCAGAAGCAGCTAAAAACACACTCAGCTACCTTATCTTTGGCAAAGGGGTCAAACATGCTTACTGGAAGAAATATAACCTCTTTAACAATTGGTGCTGGAAAAATTAGCTCTCTACATACCAAAAACTAAAATTTTACTCACGTCTGTCACTGTGCACTAAACTAAAGTCAAAATGGATCAAAGACCTAAAAATTAAAAGAGAAACACTAAATCTCCTGGAAGAGAAAGAAGGAGGAAATCTTGAAGACATTGGGGTAGGCAAAGAGTTCATTTACAAAAACCAAAATGCATGTGTAACACATGAAAGAATTAGCTACTGGGATCTCCTCTTCTTGAGACGTTTTGCAAGTCAAAAGAAGTTACCAACAGAGTGAAAAGACAACCCACAAATTTAAAAAAAATGATTAAGTATTTGGACAAATGACTCTTATCTAGAGTATACAAAGAAAGAAAAAGTATTAGGACCAAAAATTGAAAGACCCATTCCGGAAATGGGGATATGAGATGAATACACACTTCTCAGAGGAAAAAAAAAAAATACCAGAAAATAATAAATAAAAAAATAAAGCTCCCCATCCCTAGCCATCCTTGAAATGCCAATTGAAACAACACTTTGATACCATCTCAACCCAGAAAGAATGGCTAGCACGAAGAAATCAACAAACAACAAATGTTGGAAAGGATGTAAGGAAAAAGAAACACTTCTCCACTGCTGATATGAAAGGAGACTCATGCAACCATTGTGGAAATCCACGTAGAGACTCCTTACAAAACTAGGACTGGAAATACCATTTAATCCAGCTATTCCCCTACTGTAATTTTTCCCCAAAGAACTGAAAACAGTATATCATAGTGAGGTTTGCACACCTATATTTATAGTAGCATAATGTGTGATGGCCAAATCTTGAAAACAAGCAAATTACTCATCACCTGAGGAATGGTTAAAAAGGATGTTTTTATACCAAAAGTATTACTCAGCTATAAAGAATGATAAACTTGCTACCTTCATATGTAAGGTTGTATCTTTTACATATACTCATAAGTGAAATAAACCAGACGTACATGTGTAAATAAGATATAGTCTCCCTAGTGTAAGTACTCAGAAGAAGAAATAAAAATGGAAAGGTATAATACAACTAAATGGAAAAAACGAACTTAAAGATTAAACAATGAAAAGGCAGAAAGCAGAAAGTTAAATAAGAATAGTAGGGGAAAACCACACACTTGTGTACACAGGATGATTTAGACAGTGGTCCTAAGAATCTTGAACAGGTTTTTGAAACTATCAGTTAATTAGCAGTATTCTCAGCCTGACTAACTATACATGCTAATACCTGTGAAGTAACTATACTGAGGATAGCAACGTTTAATACAAAAAAACATGCTTGGAATGCCTGTCATTCCGGTCTTTTAGATGTTTGCTGCTTTTATGTCACTTCAATTATTGCTATACACCCTTTCAAATAAATGTTTCTTTCTTTGTCTGTTTGTTTGTTTAAAGGATAGTTAAAGAGAATAAGGTGCCACAAGATTGAACCGCTACAATTTTGTATATGGTTAGATTTCTGAATTTTGATGTAAAAATGTATAGTTTTTATCACATTCTGTAGGGATTTATTAGAATATCAATGATTGATGAAAAATATTAGTTCCTTGTTAAGTCTAAGGCATTTGATATTCAGAAAGACAGTCATGTTAAGCTGAAGTTCATACATAATAGTGTAATAGTATCACTAAATTTCTTTTCTGAAGGGCTAACAACTTGTGTGCAGACCAAATAATTAGACAAGAAGAAGGGCTACAAGGATTTCCAGTATTTTGGCCCTACCCCTTCTAGGTCAGTGAGGACTCTGGACATAAGAGAACCTATACTATAACATCCTATTACTCAGTAGTATCCAAAATTTTCTGTTGAAGGATATTATGGGGCCAGAGCAGAAAGGAACTGACAATGTATAGTGCGGCAAGGAAGAAAACATTCTCTCAGGCTTTCGCCGAGAGCAAACTGGTCAAGCAATGGCTGTGATGTATCCAGATGGATGACACGGACAATAGATTTACAAAATGCTATACACGCTTTCATGGTAAATCCTGAGGGAATTTCACTGACCTTTTCAGATAGAAAGTTACATTTTTGTTGTTGTTGTTGTTATATAGGCTACAATTCTGTAGGTCTTTTTTTTTTTTTTTTTTTTAACTTGGTCTTAACCATCCAGCAGAAAAGCTTAACCATGAGGTATAAAAAGTAAAGACATATTGATCTACCCTCAAGTCAACAGCTTGCAACATCACCAGTTCTGCTGATAACCCACTACTATTATGGACTATTGGACTACATGTACAACTACTTCCTTTTAGTTCAATGGGAAAAGAATACTTGTAATAATAGTGTTCAGAAAAGTTATCACGTCTGCATCTTGTGCTCTGAACAAGTACTACAGAGACAATAATATGCATTGTAAAGGAAAAAGGAGCTATACTGTGTAAAAATGTAAATGTAAGTATGTCATAAAAATGCCATCATAATTGCCATGATACTGTGTTATGTATGATTTGATTTTATTTTTCTGTAGAAAATTGTATTACTGTTTGTTAACATTCTAAAAATAAAAATTAAATAAAAAAATCAATATGGTACCAGCATAAAGTCAGACATTCAGATGAATGTAACAGATTAGAAGTTGTAGACATAACTGCGAACCCTCTCATCCACTTTATCTTTCATAAAGGGGCCAAACATGCTCACTGAAATAGTGATAGCCTCTTTAATAAATCATGCTGATAAAACTGGCTTTCCACATGCTGAAGGCTAAAACCTGACCCATGCCTATCAGCATGCACATAACTACATTTCAAATGGGTCAAATATTTAAATACTAAAACAGAAACAGTAAATAGTCTGGAGGAAAATGTAGGCAGAAATTTTAAAGACATAGATCTAGGTAGAGTCTGTCAATAAAAACCAAACTTCATGGGACATACTCCCAAGAATCAGCAACTGGGATCTCATCTTTTTTAAAAGTTTCTGCATTTCAAAGTAAATCTCCACCAGAACCAAAAGAAAATCTAAAAACTGGGAAAATATGGACAACTGTCCCTCCAGCAAAGGTTTTCTATGTAGAACATATGAAAATTAAAAAAAATCAGGCCCCCCACCAAATTCAAAGAACCAATCTATGAATGGGCATCTGAGATGAATGTACATTTCTCAGAGGAAGAAATCCAAATGCCAATTAAATATATCAAAAATATTCAACATTATTGGTCATTCAAGAAATGCAGATTGTGGGGACACCCACTTGGGACCGCCCTCCTGTCCCTCTCTTGGACAGGAGTTTTCTTTCTTTCAATAAATATGTTCTGCTCATAAAAAAAGAAATGCAGATTAAAACAACACTGAGATTCGATTTCACCCCATAAAGAATGGCTAACATCAATAAATTAGCCAATAATAAATGCTGAATGGGCTGTAGAGCAAAAGGAACCTTTCTGCACTTTTGGTGGGAGTGCTCAATAGCGTAACCATGATGGAAAACATTGGAGATTCCTTCAAATGCTAGGATTGGAGATCCTATTCAATTCAGCTACTCTCCTCCTAGGTATTTTTCCAGAAGAACTGAAAATCTCATACCACAGTGTTAGAGCTGCAGCCATATTTACAGCAGTGCAATTTCTCATAGCTAAGTCCTGGAAACAATCCACATGCCTATCTACTGAAGAATGATAAAGAAAATGTGGTAATTTTAATCAATGGAACATTATTCAGCTATAAAAGATAACAAATTTGAGTCTTTTCTAAGTAAATGAATTCAACTAGAGAGCATACTTTTAGGTGAAAGAAATCAGATCTGCAGGTTCTCCTTAGTATGAGAGCTAGAAAGAGAAAAATGGAATATGAAGGCTATAATAGATACTGGGAAAAACAAATAAACTTATTTAAAATGAAAGAGTTATTGAGTTGAGGAAGAAGGTCGAAGAGGGAGTGGGGGAAAGAGAATCAGGTATGTATGTACACATGTAGAGATAAGAAATTAGCATCTCAAGATGTGAAGAGCAGTGAACAAAGCCCAGACACAACTGTAGTCTGTTACTTGGGAATTCCAGAAAGCTGAGATTCAAGGGGGGAGATAACAGCTTACACTGAAGGCTCTTTGTTAGTCGTCTCTTCCCTTGCTTGGAATCTTTTTTAATTAGTATTTGTGTGAACCTAGCATTGGGCAAATGGTGGAGGTCAGAGACTGTAGCCCTTCTTTACTACAGTGATTATGCACCTTAGCACATTTCTTGGCCCTGCATAAAAGTGAGATACTTCTGAAGGTTGGAGATCACTTCGAGAGAGCTAAGTCTCAGTGACACCTCTGAGCTAATTCATCAGGTCTTCTCGTCATTTCTTTCAGCACCAACTCGTAACGTACAACATAAGCACGATGTTTGGACAACTGAACTGTGCTTTTATGCTAGTCTATGGAAAGAAACAGATAATACTTTTTTTTTTCCTTTTTTCATTGGTTTCTTTCTTCTTAATTGTGTTGTGTAATAAAATTTCATTCTCTGGTCCTGCTTTTCACTATGTGAACTTAGCAAGGTTTTCCCCTATCTGATCCTCAGTTTCCTCATCTATAACCCAAATATTGCCCTAAACTTGTGAAAAATAAAGCAAAAACTGCATGGCATAAAGGAGTTTTCCCAGTAGTTCATATTCATTCTGCTAAATTCTGAGAATTTATTCATAGAACAAATGTATGTGTGGTGCTTTAAAAGAAAAGGCTTCCAGGATTAAAATGGAGGCGTCAGAGGTAATCTCAACCAAATGCTCATGCAAACTTGTTAATTTCAATCTTCACATTTTAATACAAATGTGGAACTTTTGCCCATTGACATTTTAGAGTACGTATTCCAAAGATAGTATGCTTTAAAAACTTACTTACTGAGCCTCTTTCATTAACAGGCAATGCAAAGAGCATTTGGGGGAAACTAAACACGTGGATTGATTCCCGTGAAAACAGAAATTGAATTTATCTACTTTTGTATCTAAGATACTCTCAGAAACTAGGCCACCAATAAATGTTTTGAATGAAAGCCTCAGAAAGGGCTTCATTTCAGTTTGGGAAATTCCTACAGTTGTACACGTACAGTAATGACAATACAATAGAGAATGTGGTAAAGCTCTAGATTTCATAGACATGGAAAGACAATTATTACAAAAGTGGGATGGACCTAAATGAAGAGAGAAGTACAGAGAGTATTTAGAGAGCTCTTCTCCTGCATGACACTGGACATGCCACCCTGTCCGGGTCACTTTTCGTTGAAGCCCACAGTGCAGCAGACACCAGATGCTTCAGGCAAAGCACAGATTTCTTCATTGGGGAGCTCGCATGCTGCTGTCTGTGGACCAAGACAATAGTGCTACCCCTCTGGGCTTGCTGTGATGGCTTAATATGTTAAAATCTGTCAAAGCTCATTTCCAAACTAAAATGTGCTTTTCAGGTGTCCAGTGTTGTTGAGCCTTCTGCTCAGGCAGTTCATTGATCAGATAAATATGACTTTGAGGTGGAGCAATAAGCAGATACAGGCTCCACCTGTGTGGAGGGATTGAACAATTACCCGAGTCCTACTTGTCTATTGAAGCAAGATGTCATGTAGCATTTATGAGTTGTCTAATAAAAATGGACTAGTGGAGTGAAAGCTGCATGTTTATTATCGCAGAAATGCAATTTAAAACAGTTCAGAAAGCATGATCTCCTAATTAGCTACTATGGTCATGAGTTGATGGAAACAGCTATAAATCAGTACCCAAAGAATACAATCATTCAATTACTTAACAGTAGAAAACAAAGAACAAAATAAAAATTAGTTGATAGGAAGCAGAGAAATTGTTTCTTGCAAAAAGGGAGAGATTCAAGTGATGGAAAAGGAGGAGAGGGCAGGAAAGCAAAGATGGTGGAAAAAAGGATTGAGACCTGTTACACACAGGGACCACCTCCCACGATGACAGTAATCATTAGGGGCTGCACGTGTGGACTGTTACAAAATTAATTTTAAAAAAGTGAAATAAGACAAAAGAAAGCTTATATTAGTGCTTTCTTGGCAACATGAACAGAAGAAAATTATGCAAATTTAGTGTAAATAGTAACAATTCAAAAATGATACAGATAAGAAAATACAGTAGATAAAAACAATCCATACTGAGTCATAAGAACTATATCTCTTTTATATGTTTGGTAGCAATACTGATTATGCCATTGGTAAGTAAGTTCACAAGTTCATATATACATTTTTTTCATATCTATGTCTATCTGTATATCATCTATCTATCTATATTTCTCTATATATATTCATAATATAAAAAGTATTGCATTATCCTTAGGTTATCTAGTGGAATTTCTGAGACATAACAATGAAAAGAATTCAATATCTGCTTCCATGTGATGTGGGTTCAATCTCTGAACTCACAATATAACTGGCAGAGGAAAGGCTTAGAAAAGTAGATACATGCAATGCATTCTGGGAACATAGATCAGGCCATTATAAATTTAGGGGTGGGGCTGGGAATCACTGAAAACACTGGAATGGATAACACTGAAGAATGGCTTCAACAGCAAAGTACTATTCATGATGTCATAACAACGAATTACATGTGCATAGCGCTGGAAAATAATTAGTTTAAATTAGTAGGTTTTAGAGATTCTGTGGAATGACAACCTTATATTAATTTTATCATCCAATTTCCAAAATAAGGAAATAAGGTTTCAGAGATATTAAATAGCTTGTTCATGGTTGTCTAGAAAGAATTTGGAGTAGGAACTAATTGTCTGAACCCGGGCTTTCCATCCAGTCCGCTACTCTGCCTCTTTCTCTGATTCGCTGTTCTTCCTCCGTATCTTGGCTCCTGTTTGACATCTGCTATGTAGGCTGTAGAAGATAAGTTCTGTCCGATGCTCAGTCACAAGCCAACAAAGGAGCATCTCTGCTAATCAGACTCGACTCTTACAGAACACACCATAGAAAGTCTGTTACCTCATGTGATGCATACTTGTGTATAGTCAGACACAGCAAGGAAAGGCCATATGGCAAAAGGCACAACTTCCAGTCAAATGCCAATAGGCTCAAAGGAGAGCTACAGAAATGTATGCACCGCGCAGGTTTTATCCTATAATTGAATGAGGAGGCCTTGAGCTACACCTTGAGCGCTGCTGCTTCAACATGTCAGCCTATGCTAACATGTGGAGATGGTCTGTCTTATGCTCACAGATGTGGCTTCTGTACAACAGTGTTTACGGAAACAATATCAATACCAACCAGACTGTTCAATGTGCTGCATGAGATGAATTCCTTATAGACAAATCTCTCAAATGAATTGCTCATTGGAGACCTTTGATTTAATCTATAGCTTTCATATTCTTGTGTCACCCCTAACACATGTGACCTTCCAAATAGCAACACTGCTGTTATGTAATCATCAGTAATGGGTAAGTAGTAAGGACTTGATTTCTGTATTTTTATTTCTAGGTTTTTCATCCATACCATAATCTAATTACATAATTATGACTCAAAAGATAAATGCAGTACACACTAATACACATAGAGAAATGTATGCACCTGTATTATTTATGAATGAACATATTTCATAACTACCTCTTTTAGCACTTAAAATTTATACATGCAGACATTAAAGTGTATAAATGTGTGTGAACATACATTAAAAAATAACTAGAAATAAACTACCAAATATTCATCAAAAATGTTTTAAGTCCTGGGGGCAAATGAAAAAGAATGTTCCTGTTATATTGATCTAAGTTATTCTTAAGGAAAATATGCTATTATTTGGAATTTCCCTCCTTTTTAATTGCTAGTACTTACTCTATGCTTTGTACTTTATCTTTTTACCTTATGTTCCATTTCTCTTATCTATTCTGTACCAGTGCAAGCTCTGAACCAAAGTCTTTGGCTCTATCTTTCTACCCAGAAATACAAATCTGTATTCCTGGCCTACCATGCCGGCCTGAAACCCAGGGTGCTGAGATGGTGATTAAGACTGGATGTGATGGCATGTGCCTGTAACCCCAGCACTTGGGAAGCTGAAAACAGGAGAATCCCTATGAGTCTAATCTACATAGTGAGACTCTTTAGACTCTGTAGACTACAGACCCTGAAGTAAGCATAAAAAAAAAAAAAACCTTTATTCTTCAACATAACTTTATTAACCAAACTCAATACATAGGAACACTTATATAAGCAATATGCAGCTAGCCAAATACGCTAAACTTCTGCATATTCAGCAGAAGAGTACGTAAATTATACATATATATATATATATATATATATATATATATTCACATAATAGAATGCTACATAATGATGGGAATTTTAAAACATATAAATACTCACAATGCTATTGTTAAATTTCAGAAAAGATAGTAGTCATAGATATCAGGCAAAGAATACGGATTATCTATACTTCATATAAAGCTACACACAAACACAGTATTAGAAGTTAGAGGTGGTTACCTCTTAGGAGAAATATAATTACAGGGAAACAGGAAAGGTTCATTATTTCTTTTTTTTTATTTTTTAAAGACTTGGTAGAGTCTCACTCCACAGCTCAGACTCATTATTTCTTCAATGTTCGCTTTCTTGACTTTGATATTGGCTATAGGAATACGTTTAACCCCGAAAAATTCATCCTAATAATTTGCATGCTCTTCATGATGTGTGTCATGCTTCAGTAACAATTTTCAAAGGCAATGTTTAAGGATGTCTGCTCCCATATCAAAGCACAACTTAGTTCCAATTCTTCAGCAGTTTTCAAGTTCTGGAGAGACGCTGCATATGCAGCCTGCACACAGAGCACAGTCCACTGTGTTGCAGCCTGCCTCTCACTGGCTCTTTACCTTGCCTTTGTCCTGAGCTTCCCAGCACTTTCCACTCAAGAAACTTTTACTTGCTTTCTCCTTCTTCCTTCCTGGGTTGACTTACGTTCCTCCCAACACAAATAAACATTTATTATTCAATCACTGAAATATGTTCAAGTCAAAATCTGTCCCTGCCTAGAAAGCTCAGTGGAAAATGTAGCAGGTTACTTTGTTCAGAAAGTATGGGTGGTTGTGTTACTGTATGGTGTAACTTAATAGAAAAATCAGTAAATAGCATGTGCAACTCCAGCCTAGGGGATGAAGTCTACTCAGATATTAGATGCATTTTCCTTCACCCTTTACGTAGCTGTTCACAGAGAAAGTCACTCAGGTCCCAGTAAAGAAAAAAAAAAAAAGTCTCTTGGAAGAAGATGACAGGATGTAAAGGATGCACATAGAAGGAAAATGGAAGAGGACAGCGGGCAAAAGCGAAGAATCATAAAGGTGAGATTAACAAGGATTAAGAATGCAAATGTCGCCGGGCGTGGTGGCTCACGCCTGTAATCCCAGCACTCGGGAGGCTGAGGCAGGAGGATCAGTGTGAGTTCGAGACCAGCCTGGGCTACAAAAGTGAGCTCAAGGCCAGCCACAACTGCATAGTGAGACCCTGTCTCAAAAAGACAAAAAAAAAAAAAAAAAAAAAAAAAAAAAAAAAAAAAAAAAAAAAGAATGCAAATGCCAAGTAAGAAATGATCTGGAATTTTGAAGAATCTGCTGGCGAAAACATTTTGTTTAGTGCCTAAATCCTTTTGGATGAAATCATAAACAAACTGGGCACGGTGGAACACGCCTGTAATCCCAGCACTTGAGAGGCTGAGGCAGGAGGATCAATACAAGTTCGAGACCAGCCTGGGCTGCAAAAGTGAGCTCCAGACCAGCCTGAACTGCATAGGGAGACCCTGTCTGTAAAAGACAAAAAAAAAAAAAAAAAAAAAGAAAAGAAAAAAATAAATCATAAACAAAATACATTTAAAAGTCTCTGTGGACTGGGGAGATAATTCAGTGGCGTAAGTGTTTATCTGGCAAGTGTAAGGTACTGAGGTCTATCCCTGGTACCAAAAAAAAGTCTGTTTTCAGTGACCCTTCTGGCTCTTTGATGCTCCCACACAGCTCTGTCACAAGGCACACAAATTCAGAGTTAATGTCGTTTAAATTATGCACACCACTGCTACTACCCTAATGTCCACTACTACCATGGCGTGGAACATGCTCGCTTCTATCAACAGATCACATCAGACTGAAAATAAAGTGAGGGGCACAGTAACGATCACTTACTGGAGTTTTGGGTGGCCTACCCCTGATTTTAGGCTCTTCACCTGTCTCCCATTGCTGGAAATATTCACAAAATGTTAAATGTATGACTTCCAGACATGGGCTTGAGACACCATACAGTGGACACCATCTTCCTTTGCTGCTGGTGATAGTTCCCTGATTTGACCCTTTTCCAGCTTCTCATGAATTGAAATCCACCATCAAGCAGCAAGTCCTTAAGGATGCTTTGCCCATGTCTAGAGAAATAATTCTGTGCAGCTTTCTGGGTTCTACTCCTCATAAATGTGAGCATCCTTTGGTTCATGTAGGGCGCATGTAATTGGTCAATTCTGTATATGAACTCATGTGGGGATATGTTGTGCCAGGCAGAAAATTTCAGGCTTGTTACTGAGGTTAATCTTACATGGATATTGGAACACGTGGGCTCAGCAACTGCCCCAACAGAGCTGGGACTGTCCAGTCCACTGAGTAGCTGAGCTGAGACATAACTCCTCTTTTCCTGCATGCAGACTCAGTCTAACTCTCCATTTCTCAGACTTTCCAAGTTAGGCTGAATTATACCCCTGACTACCTGACTGATTTGTAGATGATAGGTGATACTTATTTATGGTAAATATGCAATTTCCTGTTGGTTCCATTTATGTGGAGAGAGAAAACAGGAAGAAGTGTTCAAGAACCTAAAGGGTTTGGCCATGGTTGGCCCCTGCAGGCTTCCTGGGAGGCAGACACGGTCATACCTGGTGGATCTCCCTCAGTGACATCTTGTGAAGGTTCCCACAGCCTTGTGACCTGATTTCATTCTTCCAATGTGGTTAAATCTCATTTTATCTCCAACCCCTACTAATTGTGACATCCTTAGCGAAACCTTTCCTAGTGTTTTGTCTTTAAGGATCTCAGAGTCTATTCCTTGACTGGCTTACATATCTCTTACATAACTTATTGAGGAAAATAGTATCTATCTCTCACACTTGTACACTCAGGGTCTGATATGTTTCAATGACTGATACACAGAATATGTAAATTATGTAGGTATGCAAGACCTAAGTTATAAGTCTAACTATACATGATAATCATGTGCGTAACTCTGAGTTATATGTGTAACAAACTCACAGTTAGTTAAAAATGAAAATGTACCAGGTCTGGTAGATTACTGATGGGACTCAGAACATGAGAATGTCCCTGCTATAACTCCTAGAGATATCTTCCCAAAAGGGTCAAATTCATGATATTACTGTAATACACATATGCCTGTATCTATAAAAACGCAACTCATATCAGATTAATCATGAAAATGGTTTCTATACCATTAACAGATTAATAGAGAAAATGTGATAAAGAAGGAATACTTTGGGCTCTTTTTAGGGTATGATGTTAAGTTAAATAAAGTAGATATGGAAGGATAAATGTTGTGTTATTTCTCTTATAGGAAAATTCTAAAGTACAAACAATTAAAAAAAATCAGAAATGCTAAGCTAAAGGCAGCTAGACATTGTGGAGATGGGAAGGCGATTTGAGGAAAGGCAGAGAGGAGAAAGGGCAGGCAGTAAAAATGATTAAAGTGCAGTATACCAATGTATGAGTTACTCAAGATGAACACTAATAAGAATTTAAAAAAAAAGAAATTTGCAATGAATCAATTTTCAACTCTTTCTTACATATTTTGTACAAGGTCTCCCTATGCAGCTTGGATTTGTAGTGATCCTCATTTTCAGCCTCACCAGTGTTGGGATTACAGGTGTACACCACCACTCCTGGTTTCAGTAGCCACCTCAATGCACCTGGGGGGAGCGGGGCAGATCCAACACAGCATGTAGTGCTACAGCTCGCACCCCAGTACCTGCACTTGCCTAAGCAGGTGGTTAGACCACTGAGCTAGCTCGCTGGCCCTAATTTTCACATCTTGATGCAAATGATATTTGCAAGTTTCTCATTGAGTGAATTAATGATTGCATAGATAGAGAGATGATGAGTAATCAATAAATACATAGGTTATCTATTTAATTAACAAATGTGCAAGTAAATAAATACATTGTCATGCTAAGATTAGTGCCAAGATTGTAGTTACTTCACTAAGATTCAGATTTTTTTGGGGGGATGGGGTGCAAGCTCAAGAAGATGTCTTAACACTGACATTTGTTTAAGTACACAAGCTCCACAAAGAAGTGGTTCCCTGATGATCAGTATTATTTTTATACACCACCAACACTCTAAAGGAAACCTTATGCTGAATCTCTATAGAAATAAATAACTGGAAACCAGCAACTTGTCAATGAGCTTAAAAATCAGCACCAGAGTGTCATTTAAATAACTATCATCTCCCCAAAGTGAATTCTTCAAGACCAACACTGTATAAATACAGAGAACACATCCATTAGCTGAAAATGAATAAAACAGTATTTATAAAATGAGCAATTTGTATTTGATTAATGTTTATAAATGTGTTTACATATGAAATGAATATTAACCTATAGCTCGAAAGGGCTTAATTAGCCTTAGAATATTGTTTTGAGCCACAATGAAAAATGCCTAATTCACAAAGGGAAAGACAGAGTATATTTGCAAGCAAAAATGAGGTCAATTAATTAGGCAATTTGCATATATTTAAATGGTTATTTTCAGAGCTCTTTTTCTAAACATTTGGCTCTTCCTATTTTCGTATTATAATTCGACCTTCTATTTATACAACACATCAATCATCCAGCATCCATGAGCACAAGTTTATCAGTTCAGGAACAACCCCAGAGCCCAGAATCTCTGTGGGGTAGACGTGATAACCTGTCCAAATGAGCCAGAGAGGCAAGGGGAAGCATCAGATTTAAGTCAGACTAATGAATTTGATTTGCTTAGTGGTAAATGTCTGAATGAAACATGTGGATTTTTAAGAACATAGAACATGCTGTACATTTTAAGGATAACTTCATGTAGTATTAGTTGAACCTTCTATAAACTGTACACTCAATGATGCTTTTGCCACCTATATTTTATGTTTAACTGTCCCTGATGAAGATTTTGCAGTCTTTATTCCATTTGCTTTATAAAATTATGCAAGTGTGTGTGTCTGTTTGCATATAGACATACTATATATAGATTTTTTTTTAATTTGTTTTTAAAATTGATTTATTTTGGCTATTCAGGTTTTGATAAACTGCCTTTGGCTGACCTCCATCTTTCTGAACACTGAGTCAGTACTACTGAGGCAAAGCCTAGTGCACACAAAGAACTAGTCATTTTTGCCATCATGCGATTAACTAGACATAATGATATTTAATCTTCACTCCTTCCCCCCAAAATGACTAGTAGGCCAGTGTTAACCCAAAGCCAAGGCACCATAAATGGGGCAGAGAGGAGAATGTCAGCAACATGAAGCTAGAGGTCACTCCCTGTGCATGCTGCGTGTCTGATGATACAAAAGGCTATCTGCATATAACTTGATAATAAATTCTGAAGAAGAATAGAAGGTGTTCATTTCAAAGGGAGGCAAATTTGTTCTTTCATTGGTTGGGATACCTGAAGCACTATTAAAGATTCCTTCCGGTTTTTTTTGTTCTTTAATTTTATATATTTAGTATGGGGCTTCAATACGCAAGTGAGAGTTCTTGCTGTTTCAGCCTCTCCAGTGCTGGGATTATAGGATTAGGTCTGGTTTCTGTGGCTCTAAGCTAGCTGAACAACTAAGATTTTGGTTGCAACCTACCTGATCCCAAATCCCAGATTCTCATTTGTTTTTATTATTTCATTTTTTATGTATTTATTTAATGGTAGAGGGTCTCACTACACAACTCAGACTTGTGGCGATCCTTCTGTCTCAGACTCCCCAGTGCAAGAATTATAGGCATTTGCCACCACACCCAGTTTCAGGCCTGCACAGCCCACCTGTGTGTGGCTGGCTTGGCACAGCCAGAGTGGGATGTGCTTCTGGGACCAGCACAGCATGCAGTGCTGTGGGTTGAACTCAGGTCCTTGTGCTTGCAGGCAGGCACTTAGACTGCCTAGCTATCTCTCCAGCCCCGGACTGTCATTTTTAAACTCTACAACCTATATTATGTGGTCTCGTGCCACAATTGTTGCATACACGGAGCTGAGGCCACTTAAAATACTTCCCAGATAATCTTTTAGAGAGTCTTCTAGAGGGTTTTTAATGAACACTGACCCTGCTTTACACCTTTCCTTTTACATTCAAATCACTGATTTACCAGACACGGCCACACTGCCATTCCCCAGAGCTACAATGAAAGCTTGCTGCCAGGACACACATGCACGCAAAATATTCTTGAACTTTGTCCGTCTTCACTTCTTTCCAGTTACCCTTGCTTGTGTGTAGGCCTGAACACATGCCACCTTCCTTCCTAATCTGTCAAGGTAGCACCACACAGAGAAGCAGCCATTTATTTCAGAAGTAGCAGGAAATAGCTTCTACTTATGTCTTAAGGACTAATTCATTGTGATATTTTGAGCATCATAATCTGTATTTTGTATTCATCATCCACTAAATAGGAAAAAAAAAATCTCAAGCCAAAATGCTGTGAATCAAACATGTTGAGTTTGCAAACAAAACTATTATTATTTTCCTCTCTGCTTCTTGAGGTTTAATTCAATTTACTAAAGGCCTGGGGTGGAAGAGCATGACCAGGTATAGGACATGGAGGTAACAGTGGATTTTATAAGGACTAGGAATTGGATACCACAGAACACCCATGGTACAAGTCGGCGAACAAAAGGACCCTCCTGTTATTGCCTCCTGCACCTTGGTATCTTGATCTGTTAGGTCAGTCCCCATCTTGGATCTCTGACTTCTTACAGATCCCCAGGGACCCAGGACATTGCACTGTTCCTTTGACAGGCGGTGACTTCTTTCTGGGTTCCCGTTTCCCTTGGCATCTGCAGTTAGGCTGGTTTCCAGTTAGCAAGTCCAGCAGCTGTGCCTTTTTCTCCTCCGTTCCGCAGGGCATTTTCCTCACGCTAGCTCTTTGGTGCCAGATTCACCTATTCACACACACAAAAAAAACCATCAAAGAAACACTGAGCTAAGCTCTGAAGATCCTGACAAGTGAAGTGCTAGTTTTTTTTTTTTCTTTGTTTGTTTGTTTATCTAAAGAAGTAAAGTAGTTTAAAATTTACATGCTTGTGCCGACTTTCTATAGATTTCTGATGAGTATTTTTTTTTTCTTGGAAACAGATGTGAGTACAATTGCTCTTAGCCCATGACTAGCAGGAATTTCCTTGTTGCCCAGTTCTATACACATAGCCTCAAAAGGAATTAAATAGCTAATACTGTAGTTCAAGGTGCTAATGTGTTTGGGTAATTCTTGCTCTTTGCATTTCCTGTCTATTTTTTTTCCTTTCACAAAAGGTGAAGAGTAAGTTCACAGAAAACCAATAACAATGCCTGCACCATTCCTCATCTCAGAGACATGTCCAAGCCCCAAGAACCTCCCCTCTCGCAGGCTTTAGAAATCAGTTTCTTTCAGTGAGTTCTGTAGATTCATCAGTGCTGACAAATGCCCACCAAAACTCTCCTATATTTTGAAAAACAAATTTCAAGTGAAGTTGTTTCATTGTCTCTCCAGCCAAGCAGCTTGAAAATTTCACTAAATAATTACATGATATTTGGCAAGCTGCAGCTGAAATATATCTACTAAAGTCAAAATCTGAAATACTGTAAACCACAGTAAAAGGATATCAACAAGCTTATATGTACCTTAAACTTCAATATAAGTTCTACATTGTGATGATTTATATTCATCTTTATTCTTTATTTCAGGTGTTTTCACAAGAATTTAATTCTGGTTTACAGACTTACTTCTGAGCAAGAGCATTATTCATTAAAAAATCTAAACCATCTCACATACATAGATATGTTTCAACAACTGCACTGTGAATTTCTGCTCGTCTGTGGAAAGAAGCATTTAATGCTTTGTTTTGTTTCTTTTTTCAATTATTTCTCCTTTTTGTCTTCTTGATTTCATACGCATTTCTTTCTTTTTCTCTTTCTTCTTCCAATTTTACATGCATATATCTTTTAATATAAATAACCCCTTAGAAGTCAATACTATGCATTTCAACAAATACTGTAAAATTAATATTACCTTGTTAAGTGAAAATCTGTATCACTTGTAATTTTTTGGTTCTAATCTATAATCTCTTTTAAAATACAGTATAAAATCTAAATATGGAACACAAGCATTAGTAAATTACTGTCAAGCACTAACAAAGTTCATCAAAATGAGAAAGTTCATTAAATTTTCTTAAAATTTATAGTTGATAATTAAACCCAAAATATTAACAAAATAAGATCCAGTGTAGGTCTAGAGAGATAGATCCGTGGCACAAGTGTTTGCCTGGCAAGTGCAAGGTCATGAGTTTGAACCTGATCCTGAAAAAAAAAAAAAATCCAATGTGGCCAAACCATATATGGAAATTATTAAAGCCTCCCCTAAGTAAAATTCATTTAGCATGTGTCTTTCACTTGCACCAAAAACTATGTACTATGTAGTAAATTCTGTGTTGAACTTCATGCACAATAGAAAACCATAATCTTTGATTTAAAGAATTCTTATCCTGTGGGAGAATTGGTCCTTGTACCCTGCAGTGGATAGGTGAGTCTTCTCAGTGAGTCTTCCTTAATTTATCAGTGTAGAAAGTCCTGGAGGAAAAGGGGTGGTCATATTGGCAGTGATAGCAAGGCATTAGTAATAAACTGTAGAAGTGCAAAGCTCTTGGGTAGGAAAGCAGAAGTAAACCTGTGAAAGTGGACTCTGGCTGAATCATGAGACCTACAACTGCTAAGTTCTTGAAAGAGAATAGAGAGGAAAAGCTTGCCATCGGCTTACTGACTAGGACACAAAAGCACAGCAAGGAGATTTTTTAAGAAGGGAAAAGAGATTGCATTGCATTGAACTCTTTTACATACCCAAAGAATCCATCAACAAAATAAAACATGAGCCGGGCGTGGTGGCGCACGCCTGTAATCCCAGCACTCAGGAGGCTGAG